>JAMBLF010000493.1:0-263534 GCA_030578115.1 Leucoptera coffeella
TATCATTGAATAATTTGCCATTATCTTTGTACCTCTTTTAATTGTAAGTTAAGTTGTAAGTATAATATCTTTCATCACATTTGATATCTGTTTTATTTAATAAAAAGAATACTTACACACTGATAGAACTCTCTGTATCTACCCCGAGTCATAGCTGGGTTATCTCTTCTGTAAACCTTTGCAATGTGGTATCTCTTCAGGTTTGTAACCTTGTTCATTGCCAAATATCTGGCTAAAGGCACAGTTAGATCATACCGCAGAGACAGCATCTCACCTCCTTGGTCCTTCAGATCATAAATCAATTTGGAATCCTCACCATACTTTCCTGTTAACACTTCCTGAAAACAAAAGAGATTGTGATTAATTTATTTAGGTGGATGGTTCTATCCAATTTGATTAGATGCACTCAAATCCATGGGTCTATGTATTGAATCTATGTAAGAAATGTGTCTAATCAGTAGTATATTTAAGTAATTATGACTAATACTTTCACATCCATAATCCATCAGATCAGTCAAAAGTATTTTATTTCACCAACAACCTATAGAGTATGAGCATTCTTAGCTATTTGCAATAATAATGATAAATTAGCCAATTTATGAGTCCCTCTATCCATAGTATACACACCTTAAGTTCAAACACAGGAGTATCCAAGCATTCGCCTCCATGCTTTTTGAACACTGCTATAATTTTGTCCAAAACTTCATTCCTGATTGTCATCTGTTGAGCATTGTAGTCCCTTGTGCCTTTAGCTGTTTTAAGTACAAACTTCTGCGGCACAACCTCTTCATTACTTAGCTTTGCTTTTAGCTCTAAGAGTTTGGACACTTCAACTTGAATCTGGAATTAAAAACATATAAAGTACAATGCTTTCTTTACTGCTGTAATTTGTATGTACAAACAGGTGCATATTAGAATTGATGATATAGTGCATGTTTATGCTGATATTGTTACTTAAACATAACATTCCATTCACCTCAATAAGGTGCAATTATCAGTAGACCATCTAATTTTTATATGCATAAAACTATGTAAGATTACATGTTTAAAATGTTTGAATGTTACTTTGTAAATGTAAATATCAAAATTTCTTTAATATAGATATATGACTTTAATATTTTACTGAGCATAACAAGCAACACACTTAAAATATAATCAAGTAGATTGATTACATGAACATATTGCAAGTTATTACATTTACATAAAACTACAATTTATCTACTAATATATCACTTTCTAGTCAATCATCAAATTATATGGACTATTATAAGCTTAGAATGCCAAGAATGCACAAAATAACACTGCACTGAAGGTTAACTCAAACAAGGTCAAGCCAAACTGGAGCAATCTGCATGTAATGCATTGAAACATTGTGCAACAAACTTGATTGATTACTTGTTAGAACATACAGCACATGTGCAAAACAGTAATTGTTATTGGCAGTACACACCTTTTATAGTTATTATATCAGATTTCACTTCAAAGAATTATGTTAGATACATCAGTGTTAAATAGGTGATTTAGTTTTATGTTCTATGTTATGTGTATCTTAACTGTTTCAATGATCCTCAAATGAGTGATGGAAAGCATTTTATTAAACGTTAATTAATAAAGTTTTATGGAATCATTAATAAAATTTTGGAAACATATATTTTTGCATAGCTCATATAAGACATTCTAAAATCTATCAGAAAGCTGGTAACCAACAATAGTACAAGACCATTGTATTGATTGAAATTGTGTAGTACAGTGATCTACTTTCACTTACTATTAAGCACTAGACAGGACAAAAAATTATGAGATTTACTTTCTAACCTTGAGTGCTTGAGATGTTGAAATATTTCTAGCAAGATAAGTATTTGCAATAGGTTTTTGTAACTGGTTAACTATTCTACTTCTAACAAACAATAGAGACTTCAAAGCAGCCATCATTTTCTGAAGTTCTAATAATATTGTCAACTCTCCGAAACCTTCACCACTGGTGCACCGGAAAAAGAAAGAACTCATTTAACCCAGGAAATACACCCAGGAGGATCCCATATGAAGAGATTCAATATTATTAGAATTTCTTATTTAGTTTCTAAGCAAACTTGGTAAACAAATGTACAGGGAAAACTATTATATTCAACAAACCTTAGCATTTATTGATTCATTACCATTCATTAATAAAAAGTCAGGCTTTTCAGTGTTCAGAAATAATGACTTTTCTGAAGCTGTGAAACTCTGCATATGGTTACACCACCGTTTTAAATTTAAATAATTGTCTAGTTTTAATGATTTATTAGTAAGTTCTTTTAAAACCAACAAATCCATGTCTGAAGGTTGGTAGCCTCCTATGTAACTATGATTCTCTAAAAAATCGTTGATCCCTTGTAAGTTGAAAGACACAGCATGTTTTTTCTAAAATATGAATTTAATTTTATACTTCGTAAATTCTCAGAAATATATGTAATAAAATATAATAAAAATGTTCTTTCACTAACCTTATCCGAATCTTCCTTAGCAGCTTTTAACTTTCTTACTACATCTCCTTGTTCTTTTATTTTTTCCAAAAGTAATTCTTTTTCCGACATTGTATCAATAAAAATCTAGAAACCGTGTTTAAAATAATTACTACCTTTGAAGCATGCAGTTCCCTTTCACCACGTCTAATCACACTGATCGCAAGTACCTACCAACTGTTAAATTCTTCAAGTGCAAAATGAATGTGATATCTAACTGATTCTATAGATCTTTACGGTTAGTGATTAAAGCAAAGAACAAAATGAAGCTCTTACGACAAATTATTGGTAAAGAATTTATTTCTTAGCTCACAACGAATGACAAAGATAACCTATAGAGATCGCGCCACATACGGTGGCAGTTGGAGGCGTCGCCACAGTCGCGTAATTCAGTGTTACCAGTAAACACGCCAAAACTAGCACTCACTGTGCCATACGGCTCGAAACATTATAGGTTTCATTTGTAACGATCTTTGGTTGCAGAGCTATAAACTCAAATAAAACAAATTAATATATCAAAGTCAAAATATGTTTATTAAACTATTTCAAACATGATTAATAATTAACGGGACTTATCCTTCTTATTATATATTACATATATTATGTGTTCCTTCACTCTGTCCGCAATAGACCGTTTAGTCTGTTCGACGTAGGATTTCCCACAGCTGCAATCAATCTTATACACACCCTTATATCTTATATCATGAGTATAAATCGCGAATCTCTTAAAACTGTTATTTCAAACATGGCACTGAGCATTGTCTTTACATATTTTTTACCGAGGTTAGATCAGCGGAGACCCTAGCTTGGAGAAGAACTAACAAGAAACTCCGGAAATCATTTTATTATAATCACCCTTAACAAACATAAAAATTACAAAGAGTGGGCAAAAAACACAACGCTGGTAATACTAAATTTACCTTTCATACAAAATAACACGCAATTGCGGAAACGTCAAATTTAGTTCCAAGTTTGGCTACTGCCACCGTATGTGGCGGGTACTCTAATTTGTGTCGAATGCAATGAATACAATGAATGACTAATGCAGTTCAATGCTGTACTGACTAATTGTTGTCTTGAAAAGCAAATGAGAAGAATTTGCCTGTTACCCGTCTAGTTAACTGTAATATGTATAAAACTTTTATAAAAAAAATATTTATTACGGTGATAACTAATTAAAAATATAGTTTTTATTTAGTCAAATCTTATTTACTCGCGTGCACCAAGCTTAATTAATAATGTTATATATTATTATCTCCGACTGACAGAGGTGAGGCTCATTTACTGATCACTGATGTCATAAGTCACGGTTTTGAATTGATAGCTTTTATTTATTGTTGAAATCGATCATAAACTGGTAAAGAAAGAAATAGATTAATATTAAAATTTAGTAACTTAACCACAGTTTATTTCATCAATTTATTTATTCATGGATGTGTCTTTCTGTTTGTAATTGATTAGAACAAAAATATTTCTATTCTGATTATGGATAGATTTGAATACATCGAGGCCAGACTTTTTGAAGGAGAAAATTATCTCAAACGTGAAAAAAATGTTAAAATCTATGATGGGGATGATAAGGTATGTTGTTTGTAATGCCTGTCTTTCTTCTGTTATTTAATTTATAAGTTATTAATCGCTACTCACTTAAATTTTCAGACCCACTTTACAGATGGTGAAATAGTCTTGACTACTCATAGGATTCTTTGGGGTAAACCTGGTGATATTCCTAAAGGATTAACATGCCTATCATTGCACTTATTTTATGTCTTTTGTATAGAAGAGGAACATGGTGGTATGTTTGGCTTAGGTGGACCTAAACGAATTATATTACATCTAGGCCCTGCACTGCCTGGTAAGTTAAATTGAATGCATAGACATAATTTTGTTAATCAATACAAACTAATCTAATTAGCCACTGCTGGGTGAGTGTGCCATGTACAAATGCTGAGTCAGAACCCGTTGACAGATATGCTCTGTCTAAACATTGTTAAAATGTAATAGTAATTGCTCCTTCTCATTACATTTTGCTCATCACTGGTACTTATTGCTAGTCTGTCACTTACAGTGTCTAGTTGCTCCTTACAATGTGCCATTAAGAACAGCAACTTCTCTGATAGTGCATCCTAGTTAGTATAAGCAGTAAAGTGTTAAAGCACCTTGCTACTTTTGTCACTTTATATTTGTTTGAAATTCTAATAAAAAGCAATATTTTGGAGGCAGCCTTTGTAGATCTACAAGTTACCAGATTCTAATAGTCCACTTAGCTCTGCAACAATAATGAAGTCTTATAACATCATACCATGTTTTCTTATACAGGTAAAAGGCCAGGCCCAGCTCAAGTCAGCATGTACCACTTTATCAAATTATCATTCAAAGATGGTGTTGATCCAGTATTCTACAAAGCACTGAATGATGCTGTTACCGCCAAAGGGTGGGAACAAGTAGTGACTAGCAGTCCGACAAGTCCTAATAATCAGAATAATAGTCCAAAGCCATCCACCACTAAACCCAACACAAAAATAAGATCAGGAATAGTTGGTATAGAAAGAAGTATAGAGGAACAACATAGAGCTACTGATGAGAGCATTACAATAGCATTTCAGGACTTAACAAAGTTAATGGAGAAGGCAAAGGACATGGTTACAATATCCAAGAATATTTCTACAAAGATAAGGGTAGGTCAAAATTACGATTGCACTATGTAAATATCACAGCTATTATCTATTGCAGATTAGTCAGTAGTTTGCATGTCAATCTCTGTATAATAGTATATTTTTTAAGAGATTTGTGAGGACCATTCAATGTCCCAATTAATAGTCTCTGCCTATCCTATTAGGAAAGTAGAGCTGTGAATTTGTAGTCTATATTGTCGTACATACATAATAATTTCTGGAAATATCTTATTTACCTTTTGTTCAGTCCTAAATCCTTTTTGCACCTCTTGAGCCATACCCATCTTTAGCTTCACCCAAAATAAATTGAATTGTTTTTATTACAGGATAAACAAGGAGATATTTCAGAAGATGACACTGTAAGATTCAAGTCCTACCTCATGAGCTTGGGAATAGATGATCCAGTGACAAGAGACGCTTTTAGATCAGATTCTGATTACTACATGGGCTTAGCACAGCAAATATCTGATATGATGGTGGGAGTTTTACTTGTGAGTATACCATGTTTTTTTCAGTTGTGTTTGCTTTTTGTTGTTTATTTTTTCTTTGTGAATACATAAAATATGAATCAGTAAGTTTATTTGGTTTGGAATCAATCACTTAAATGTATACATATGTCATGAGCATAATTTTATTTACCTCATGTAACTTAGTTGCTTACTATTCAAGTACTCCTAATAATATCCCATTTATTTTCCAGGAATGTGGAGGAATAATGTCCCTTGCAGATGTGTGGTGCAGAGTTAACAGGGCAAGGGGACTAGAGCTTATATCACCTGAAGACTTGTTAAATGCTTGCAAGTAAGATGAATTTTTTTTATGAGATCTACATTATATTATTAATTGTTTATGCAATCCATTAAATCTTGATGCATTGGTACAGAATATAGCATATCATTGATTTGAATAATGTGGAACTAATACCATAATGACACATATAATTAGTAATTACTATTATTTTTTGTGTTTTTCATACTGCATCAGAGTTAAAAATGTTACAAAACCTGTAAATAGAAACATGTACTAGATGTTAGTTAGCTCCTGTAATACATAACCCTTAAATCCTCCTATTTACTTTCAGATTATTGCAAACCATTGATGCTCCAATGTGCCTTCGAAAATTTCCAAGTGGTGCATGCGTTTTACAACTGAACACTCACAGGGATGAAGAAGTTGCTAAAGCTACTATTCAATTGGTAATGATTTTGTTTTTCTTTTAAATTAATATCTCTATGCACATACTTCATACATCAGGATTAATACATTTGGGATAGTAACAAGTTTAAGTGATATTGGAGATGTACATAGAAACCTCAGACTATTCCACAAACATTTAATCAATGTGTTTTTGTGTGTCTGTGTCAATGTGTATTAGTAGAAAATGCACACAGTATAATCGTCAATATGCCTAAGAAGACTTAAAAATGTAATAACTCGATTATCCATCTTTTTTCTTATTTACAGATTGAAGAAAATACTTCTTTGAGTCCAGAGAAACTATCTCAGTTGGCAAATGTGTCGGTGCTCCTAGCGAAAGAAAGGCTTTATACCACTGAGAGATTAGGCCTCGCTTGCAGAGATGAGTCCATAGAAGGGCTCTCATTTTATCCTAACTTATTTTTAAGCAAATCGTGATAATTAATAAATATATAAATGTGTAAATAAATATAAGAATGTTAATAAAACATTAATTTTTAAATTTAGTTTTATTAAGCAACTTGCACACAAAGCATTAGATGCCACTCCTTTATAATAAGATATAAATAAATATAAAAATAATGTTAAGCTTACATTATATTATAATGTGATTAGAAAATTAGATTTATATTTCCTTTACTAATTTTTCTTATTTGCTATAGGATTGTAATTTTAATATCCATCATGTTATCTGACATATCTTGTTGATGATGTTCCTTATCAATACTCAATTTATTTAACCAATCAACAGTTAATCTAGCAGTTTGATATCAGAATCAAACAATTAACTTAATTTTCTTCACACACACTTCACTAGTGATCTTAATAAATGTAAAAAATGCTATAACCATAACATGATAAATTGTCTATAACCACTAAATAGTGATGAAATCCTCACAAAACTTTATATTATATGGTAGATATGCAAAGTTAAGTTTATTTTATGTCACTTATACTTAGTATTTACTATCAAGCTACACACTTCTATAAATATATATGTCTACTGTGAAATACTGTATTGTGTTAGCTAATACTGAGATACAATTAAATGTTATCTTACACCTAACATTCGTTGCACACAACATGCATTATAAAAGACTAAATTGAAGATTACGTTATGTCAAGCTGTTTAAGAAAGAAATAAAAAGGAGAACAGAAAATAAAAAGCAACCTATCCTATGACTACATTTTATTGCATCAAAACGGAATGTGCTTATAACAACGTTGACAACTTAATACTCTATATTTTTTTTCATATCTTTGGGTACTCTGTTCATTTTGCCACTCAATTCCCATGCTTTGAAATCATCACACGAACGCAGATTCTCCACATAATATTTAACACCTCTTAGGAATGGGAACATCATTTCATCATTGATCACTTCAGAGAGGCTGTGAATGTATGCAATGTTCATTGCTAGTTTTTCCTTCAATGTGGTGGAAAGGGGACGTTCTGTACACTGGACAATGTCAAGCTGTAACAAGCATAATAAATAAGCATTACATTAAAAAGAAAGGTTCATTTAGAGTCAGACTAAGGTTTTGTATTAGCATTCATTCTCAATCAAAATAAATGAGGACTGAAAAAGTAAATTAATAATCAGCATAATGTATTGTTTCTAGTTTGATTCAAGATTTGCTAAGAAAATATAATAAACAGCAACATGTAGTTCTTAGTAACCCTGATTAAATAAACGTGGGTATAATCCTATAATAACATAAATTAAACAAAATAAATAACTTATATAAAAAGTTAAATTTATAATTCTTGTATAATAAGGATAATTGCAATTTGTAGATTGTTAATTAAAAAGTAAAGTTTTCAAACCCATAGTTACAGACCTTTTCTTCAATGATGTTTGCTGGTAAGCCCAAGTAAACGCTGAGGCATTCCTGCAAAGACCTGACAGTATCAGGCAGTGAACCTCTCTTATTTCTTGTGATTATCAAATCCCCAACCTGTAATCAATGATGTTTATTTTAATACACAATTTGTTTCTAATATGATTCTAATTTTGGGTTTTTTATAATAGGTAATAGACAAAGTTTACAGACATACTCTTTTTAGTTTTAATTTATTATAAAAAGTAGTACCAATATTAGATTGACTGCAAATATACATTTAATATATGAAATTTTGTAGAACAATATGAATAAGGTAAGTAAATTATATTATGAACATACCTGAGTATCAAACACTGAATTCAATGCAACATGATGTTTGTGATATAAACAATCAGACAACTTTCTACAGTCATGTACAATCTTTTTTGGATATTCACTTTCCAGAAAGTTCTTAAGTCCAGCATCAAAAGCATTATTTTGCATAACATGAATATCAAAGATGTAGATTTGCTTGGGTGTTGACATTACTAAGAATGGCATTTTGCATTTGCGCCCCATAGAGGCACCATCAGTGCTTACAGCAACATAATTGTACTGTTTCAAGTCTTCCAAAGCTTCATGGAAGCTGTTATCAACTTGATTTATGAAAACATACTTTTTAGCAGTTGTAATTATATCTTCACATTCTTTCTGTGATATCCTGAGCTGATCATTCATTTCTTTGCACAAATCATCAGGATCATTCATTTTAGTGATACTGCGTATTTCTGATGCATAAAAATGAGTAGTGCCATCTGTCTTTTCACCATCAGGCAACAGTTTTACATCATATAAAGTAATCCTTGATTTATCTTCAGTAATTTTAAAAAACCTTCCCTCGACTAGTTCATTGTTCTTTGTATTAATGCGAAGACGCTCACCTTTTAGATAAATATTGTCCATTTTGATGATGCAGTTGTTGGTTGTTCTGTATTATATTAATTAGCTTAATCAACCTTCACTGGTTTAGAAGTTTTCTCAACCTCGCCGTAAGCTCGGCAAATGTATAAGCCAACAGTAACGTGTAATACCACAACCGCCACTATCGCAGAATAAACGCTGCTTGAAACTGGTTCCAATTGCAGAATCCCATCAAATAGCATACATTTTGAGACGAAGAAACACAGCACTGGAACAATTATAATGACCAAACAATATTTAATAACTGTTCGGAATATCTGAAAATCCGGTAATTCCTAAAACAAAGGTATGTTTGTAAAAAGATTGTTAGTGCATTGGTAGGGTGAGTAATATAAATTTTATAGTTAATGATACTTACATTGGCACGTCCTTCGATCATTATAAAAAAAACGAAAACTAAAAATATTAAATGTTTCACGGGAAAACCAGAAGAAAGCTTATATTAGCCTACTTTTCACAAATTATCTGAAAATCAATAACCTGCAAAAACGTACCACATAAATATAATGACTGATGTTTGACAATATTAACAGAATGGAAACTGACAACCGCTTTCATGTCATGTGATGTAGATTAGAGATCGCGCCACATACGGTGGCAGTTGGAGGCGTCGCCACAGTCGCGTAATTCAGTGTTACCAGTAAACACGCCAAAACTAGCACTCACTGTGCCATACGGCTCGAAACATTATAGGTTTCATTTGTAACGATCTTTGGTTGCAGAGCTATAAACTCAAATAAAACAAATTAATATATCAAAGTCAAAATATGTTTATTATACTATTTCAAACATGATTAATAATTAACGGGACTTATCCTTCTTATTATATATTACATATATTATGTGTTCCTTCACTCTGTCCGCAATAGACCGTTTAGTCTGTTCGACATAGGATTTCCCACAGCTGCAATCAATCTTATACACACCCTTATATCTTATATCATGAGTATAAATCGCGAATCTCTTAAAACTATTATTTCAAACATGGCACTGAGCATTGTCTTTACATATTTTTTACCGAGGTTAGATCAGCGGAGACCCTAGCTTGGAGAAGAACTAACAAGAAACTCCGGAAATCAATTTATTATAATCACCCTTAACAAACATAAAAATTACAAAGAGTGGGCAAAAAACACAACGCTGGTAATACTAAATTTACTTTTCATACAAAATAACACGCAATGGCGGAAACGTCAAATTTAGTTCCAAGTTTGGCTACTGCCACCGTATGTGGCGGGTACTCTAAGCGCGCATTCACTCAGTGAACGCATAATACATGATTAATTACTTATTGCATTGATATTGTAGTTTTTTTTTTCAAAATATAAAATATTAAAAAGTTACTTCATTTTTCTCGTCCAAAATTATGTTCATTTTAGTTGGTTCATTTTCGCACGGAGTTAATGTCATGGTTTTCACCCTAGCAAAGTGATGTAAGATATTCTATTTCAGAGTCTTATTAAATGACATTGCCGGAATTATATGTTTATTATTTATTTGCTATCATTCGGAACTACTTACTTCTTATCGCAATGACTTCCTATAAGATCCAAATCCAAGTGTGATAAGAAAAAGGAAAGATTAACTAAAATACGTTAGAGTCAAAAATGTGTAGAAAAAGTTTTCTCTTAAAGTTTGATGGACATAATTTGTTACTTTAAAAAAATTATATCATTAATTATAGCACTTAGACAAATTTTATACAAATGGTTTATAGATTTAAAAAAAATGTGAATCTTGTGGCATTCATAACTCATTCAGCCAATTTGTCAATTACTGACTTTTCGCTGTACGGGGACGAATTATTAACGAACCAACGAAGTCTCGGGCTGAGGAGTGTAGTCTTATCTGTTGTCATCACCCATCTTCGACATTCACGATTCCAGAAAAACTTTCGCAAGTGTATAATTTCAATACATACCATTTGAACGACGAACTTTAATAATAAAACATCCTACTCTATAATTATTATCATTTATCACGTATGGTTCAACTTCATGGTCCACGAATCATCAATGGAATGATGAAAATTGCGTAAAATTCAGCGAAAGTATTACACAATGCATTAAACATTATCACACTTCCATGTCAATACACATTGTAATGATTTCTTTTATTCGGCCAGTGCTTTTAGCCACAACCAGTTGCATTTGCAAGTGGAACTGTAAAAAGAATAATTTGTGAGAAATATGTGAGGATATCGGGTGCACAATGAAACATTTATTTTATTTCACATTCATATCCTTCCTTGTAAGTTATTGACATACATTAATATTTATAGTAGAATGGTTTTGCGCTTGATTTTTAAAATCTGTATGCTTTAATACCGCTATGCTTGATTCTTTCTTCTGTAGATTTCAGCTCAACAGTTTGTACGGCATAGTAAGCTTAATTCTTCATTTTTTGATATAGACCAATTGCTGGAGCATGTGTTGCAATGGAAACATCATAACTTCAGCGAGGTTTGCTTGCTTTGTATTATATGATCGTTTATATATGCACATATATACAATATCTATTTATTTATTGATTTGTTTTTTTTCTTATCACCAAAGTGCATTATTAATTTCCTGTAATATTATATTTTCCTAATAATTTAATTTGTTGCACTCATATTAATAATAAATAGAAGTGGTTATGCTATTTAAGTCTACCTGAGTGCATAATACTGGTTGAGGGTTCGATTTGTGAAACTACTAAAGTATAGTTTTTTCTTGTCAGATTTTTATGTCTTTTAATAAAATTTCTTGTAGATCGGCGCCTTAACGAATGGACTATTCGATGTAAATGAACTCAAAAACAAACTAATTCAATGGAAAACTCAGAAGTTAGCAGCTTTTTGTCCAACGAATGCGTAAGTCTTTTCAGTATTCGTAATAAAAAAAATTAAAATGTAGTGTTCTCCAAAAATATAAGCTAAAAAACTGTAGCTTTTTGAGTCAAAGGCATAATCATTCATCACGATGTATGAGAATATGGATAGCGCCCATCTATTACAAAAACCATCATACTTAATTGTCTTGATAAATTTTAGAGGATTCCTTATTAGGAGGTTCCTACTCAAAAAAGGATAAACGATCTTAGAACATTAAAAGTGAACTTCACACGAACAATTTTAAATAATTAGTGAAAATGTATTTATTTATTTTCAGTGTGCAACTTCAGAATCTTCTAAATTTAGTTTGCGCTACAGCTCAACCTACAAATACTACGGCAAAGGACGCCTGTGTTGCATGTTTCACAAGAGTTACTTCTATGCCTGAGGTAGGTACCGAAAGTACTGAACGAAATGTTACATGTCATTAAATGTAAGCCATAGTGCCATACCGAAATCGAATGTTCCAGTTTTCAGTTTCATTTTTGACCTGTATGCACAGACCTCTATAACCCTAGATACCGCAAGTGTACGTACTTTGCGTGTCAAAAGGTTGATCAATGATCAACCTTTTGACTGCGATCATTTAGTTCCGTCCCTACCGTCATCGTTGACGAACGTGAAGCGCTCCTCAGAAAAATGCCTAGTTGTGCCGTAATATCTTGTAAAAATGATTCAAGAAAAGTAAGCCGAGATCATGGAAATATTTCTTTTCACCGGTAAGTAAATTTGTTATTTAATTGTGCGTATTTTATTTATAAATCAATTATTTTATCTTAATCGTGTCTATTACTATGTAAACCACCAAAATACATGTAAATGTGTGCATACTACGTGTTTAAATTACATTGCTGCATTTAGTTCCAAAGGTGTTGTATCAGTTCATATGAAGCAAGCAGTGAACACGGAATCGATCGATACTTTCAGTGGTAGTTGCGCTTCGTGGTACAGAGGTTATTCTCATTCATCTTACCAAATAGGCAAATAGTGTTGTGCACATGATCGATTGTCGATTCGAATCGATTTCAAAACTACAAATAGGTACTCTAACTGATTAAAATTATAAGAAAATTATGTTTGTAATATTTGTTTATGTTGTATTTATTTGTTAAGAATTAGAATAACGTAAATTTTCATTACAGGTTTCCAAGCGACCCCTATATTAAAGAAAGGTGGATTGATGCTACGGGGCAAATTATTTGGTTTCCAACAAATTACAGTATTTGTTCTATACATTTTACTGAAAGCAGCTTTACTGAAACAAAAAAGTTTCAATCAAATCAATCAAAACAATATAATATCTGTAAATAGTACCTATTATAAGTAATAAAACGACGATTTGATTTAAATTTTTATTATGTTTTTTGGTCAAAAGAATAATTAAATAAGTCTCATTAATTAGATAAGTCACTTGTGTGTACCACTAAGCCAATCATATACCTACTTAATAGTAACTTTAGGTTAACTTAAAACTATATTATATAACATAACAATATCTTACATGAATAAACTTTTCATAATCACATTTGAAGTTTTATTTGGCACCAATAATTTGTACTATTATGTTTTAAATATGATGTAGAATATAATATGAAGATATGGATCAAAAAAATTACAGTCTCATTAATGTAACACAGGCCGATCATATACCTGATAACTACCTAATAATAACTTTAGGGTAGCTTAAAACAATATTTTTTAAACTTAGCAAATTCCAACTTATAAACTTTTCATAATCACATTTTTTATAATCACAGTAATTTGTACTCGAGCGGGGAAATTCAAATTATTACGTGTTTTTCGTTAATTATGAAAAAATTAAGTATAACATTTATATGTTTTGAGCGATCTGGCGAGCCTAGTTTTTTACATAACAGCATATATAGGTATAATTCTGTTCCATCGCTTGAATATTAGCAATGTATTTGTTTCTCAGCTGTGTTTCTCAGAATATTCTTGTCGAATTTCACGATGATCTACCTACCGTGTTTGCAAGTATTCAAATGATGGATCTGAAATATACGGCAGTGATCGACGTACTGAGCAAGCGATGAAGCGCGTCGCACTCCGTTGAATCGTTTTGATGCGCGAGTATTTTCCATCACTAAACGGCCGCTGTGACGTCATAATACCTACGCATATTTCGGCACGCGCGGTTTTCATAGAAATGAGTGCATTTGCGGTATCTAGGGTTATAGAGGTCTGTGCCTGTATGTTACTTTGAAAGAAATTTTAGAAAGTCGCGTCTAATTTACCTATAGGAGGGTATGTGTGATCACATAATATTATTATACGTACATAATGTATAATATGTAGGTATATATTGATATAGTACTGCAGAGACATCCATTTCTATTGAAAAAATAAGTTTCTAAGTAGAATTGTGTTGAATATAATCAAATGGCTTAATCACAGGTATTTTTGTAAAATAAATAATAATATCAATGAAATGCACACCAAATTTTCATATTAATATTTATTTCTGTTTTAGGGACCTCAAGAGCTCACAGGTCTAAGTACATGCGCTAATCAATACTTTGCTAACACTACGTACGCTACTTGTGCTGCTGGAGTTACGGTAAGTGTAAAATGATTAACAGATGCGGCCAACCACAAAAAAATAGTCTCAGTCATTTTTGCTAATATGTAGTGAAATAAATATACGATTTTTTTAGATGTGGTGGTTTTGATACCTGCTTTTTTTCAGTAAAGTTTAGTGACGTATTTGAACAGCGAAATATTTAGGTACTAAGCAAGTTAATAGTAAATATTACGTAGGAAAAAAATGGGTTGTTTAGTTTTTTCTTAATAAAATCTGTTTTGTTTCAGGCTCTATCTATGTCTGCCTTAAATGTTCAACCAGTTGGTTGCTACATGGGATATTGTGATTTTGTACGGTGTCTGCGAAGATCCAATTCCATTAATTTGGTAAAGAATTTTAATTACATATTTAATTGATTCATTTGCAAAAAGTATTTGACTATGTAACCAAAACTCCTTTCATGTTCCAGATAACACAATGTACAAGGGAAGCCAGAACTGGTATAAATTTAACCATAGATGCAGATAATGTAAGATTTTATACAAACGTTACGTCGTGCTTACTAGCCAAGGCACGTTGTGGTCCTTACAACGCTGTTACTGGCGAACCCCAAGCCCCAGGCTACACAGCAACAGGGTTAAGAGTTACCAATGCTCTACAAATCGCTGAAAACGGAGATTTGAGAATTTTAGCCTTCCCTTCTAATACCCAAGTGCTGTCTTCATTCTGTTCTAGTGCTACCAATTTAAATCAAACTAATTGGTTGACTAATGTATGCTAAGTATTTTATAAGAAACAATAAAACAAATTATATAAATATTATAAGATTTACCTTATATCATTAATCTTCAATTATGACAAGACAATGTTGTACGATATTTTATAGTCAATATTTTTGCAACTTACAGCTTGGCAAAAACGTCTAGAAACGTAAACTTTTATTTATGATCTTGCAACCTTAAAAAATAAAAAATAATTATGTAAACAAAGTGATGTCAAATTTCCAAATATTTGTTTCAAATAAACTCTAACATAAAACGGTTATTTAAATACGTAGAAAATTAATTAAAATGAATAAGACTATCCGAAGTGATGTCAGGAGTGTGATTTACAAAGTTTATAATAAATGTCTGGCGGAAAAAAGGACAAATCTATTCTTTCGGATGTGGACGATGTTTATCAAAGAACTGCTAAAATGACCGGTATCTGAACGTTTATTTTGTTGTATATAGTTGGTAAATGCATTATTTGATGAACTATAAACCATTGTGAATTGCTTGCATACGAGATAAGTGTAATATTATACAATAAACTTCGAACACGAGGGTTATGTTTACATCTTTGTGCAGTACTGTGGCGCGCATTAATGAAGTTGATACTTTTGAGTATTTTTAATTATTTTATTTTATAAAATATTCTGCATATATTAATTATAAAATATTCTGCAGCTAGCTCTAGCCTTGATATGGACGTGGAGGTGGTAGAATTTTTGAAAGAAAATTTATTTAAATAAAATATGGATATTTTTTTTGAAGTTTGGTACATATATTAATTATATACACAGCCGTGGGTGATTGTAGTATACTACCAACTCTGATGTTTTAAATACATACAGATGGTATTAGCAAATGCCCATAATGTTACACAAATAATACTTCTATGTACTAAGTACCAAGACTAGGTTGTCCACTTTATGGGTTACCATGAAAAAACTTAGTGGCGCCCCCATTATTTTCTACTCTTTTTTGCCAAGCTGTATTTCATAATAAAACTTTTTTTAAATAAAACAGTTTTCATTTCAAGACCCGCCTAAGTCAACTTTCCCTGTTTATAATAATATTAGTTAAGTTCCATGATATTGTTAAAATTATCGGAATGGCCGATACATTGAAAGAAGTTGAATATTGAATCAAGTTGTTTGTTGGTGCAGTTTACTTACTTCAGCTGAGTTTTGTATAAAGTTAGTTTACTGTGTAAAACTTCGCCGAAGATGGTAATTTATTGCTTAGTGATATACCATAATATTGCTTTTTAGCTCTTGCTGAATTGCATCTCCAAAACTATTTCATGACAAGTAAATTTCTTGGCAATGTACAAGTCAATATAGTTTTATTATCAGTGATAATTATTTGCCGTCCTTGAACTCCAGTCTTCACTCGTTTCTTTTAAGAAGTTAGCTCTTCAAGTCAAGATATTTCGGTAGTATGTAAGTATGATTAATATTTTTTTTTATAAATAATTTTAACTTTCTTATTGTTGCTAAAGATCACTAAAACAGGACACCTAAAAACGGATTCAATATATCGGTAGATTCTAGTAACGTGATAGGTTTGTTTTGAACTGTAGCATGCTGTACAAGTAAGGCATTCAAATATCAGTGGAGATTTATATCGTTTATATATTGTTAGTTAGATGGTTATGTCGTTATGAAGCATTATGCTATCAAACCTCATAAACATGATCTTTTGAATGGCAGTGAGTGTGAATAAATAAATAGAGGTAATCATGAACCTCAACATAACATACATTCATACATAAATTTTCACACTTGGGTTCATGACCATAAGTCCTTGTGAAATAGTCAGAGGTTTAAGGTTTCCATATTCACAATCAAGAGGTAGTAATTCTAAATGTTTATTTCCTTGACCTCACAAATTGACCAGATAGCCAGAACTCATTTCCTCACAATGTTTTCCCTCACCATAGTATTCAGTGCATTTTGCAAATGTATTTTTATAATAATAATTTATATAGAAATTCATGAAACTTTATTTCCATTGGTACATGCTCAGGCAGGATTTGAACCCTGCACCACCTGCACTGATTCAGAGTCAAACCCCAAACAACTGTGCTATGCTGAATTACTGAGCTACGCCAAATCATGTCCCTCAATTGCTTTAGTGGTGAAGAGAACCTTGGAGACATGAAAACATCTTAATAATTTTTTAGCATGAATATTGGGGTTGTAATATCATATAATACAATGGTAATAGATTTCTAGCCCATCACCTAATAGATTCAATAAGCTAAGCCTAAGATGCCTCCTGCAACATACAGGAGGGAACAGTAGCTAGTTAGTATATTTTTACATAGTGTAGCAAATGTGTAAATAATATTATAATTCATCTGTAACTATGTATTTTTCAATCACAGAAAGATGTTGTCATTACTGATTATAATAATAATAAACTCAGTGGAAACAATGAAAAACTTGATTATAGTATTTCAATTTATTTTATAATAAAAATTCAACAATTGTTTTTCTCTAATGTATATTTACACTAACTAGCTAATAAAATGTATACATGAAGATGAAAGTAAAATAAGAGATAACTATTCCTGATTATAGTGGTATTATCTACAATTGAAATGATTGCTTATATTTTAAGATTATCCTTGTTTGTTTAGCAATGAATATAACTACATCAATTTAAAATGATCTTATTGAATTAGTCATACAATTTAACTACTTAAAATTAACTAAAGGACTTTTATCATAATTATATATCTTGACAAAATATGGTTATATTCATAAGATTTATTTTTCATTCCTTTATTCATTTATCTATGCTATAGTTTAGTCTTACATTCAGAGATACATTTCCTTAATTTACTCTTTGGTTTCTTGGTGACTTTTATCACTTTTTTTGATGATGATTGTAAGGAATCATCTGAACAGGATCCTTCAGACATAGAGTATGTTATTCCTTTCTTTTTCTTCTGTTCAATATTTATAATTGTTGATCTTCGTCTACTTGTGTTGGGTTTCACTTCTTTTGGATTTATTTTTTGTATTAGCGGTGGAATAGGCCTAGGAAGCTCAGAGAAACTTGTGTTTTGTTGGTATGTTGAGACTTCAGACTTTGCATGTTTTAATCTGCAACAAGATTACACAATAAGTAAATTGGTTAGTAATTAATTGTTGCTTTTTTTTTGTAGTCACTTTATTTAATTACAAACTTAAAACAAATTAAAATTATTTACCTATAAATTAAATATATCAAAAAATTGTTGCTGTTGTTGGAGCGCAGAGTGCCCAATATGCTGGCAGCGTTCCGCCTCTGAATAGCTAGACTAATTCTCTGGCGGAGGAAGCTACCAACCCTGCGATCCCCACTGGACTCTTGCAGCCGATGGGCAAGATCCCTTATGACCCCGTGGGCAGCGCCACCCCAAGAGCCGAGAGTTGCAACGGCGAAAGGAACAAAACTAAATTCACCTCCAAGTGAAGAATTGGAAGAATTGTTGCTTTAATTCCTCTAACATATTGTTATATTTACCCCAGATAATCAAACTTTGACTCATTCATAGGGGATAACTCAATCTATAAATTTACTAAAACAAAACTAGTATCAAATAGTAGTCCTACATAAAGTAGTCAATTTCTTGATTTAGTGCTTATTAGAGTTACTTACTTTCCTTTTTTCTTCCAGTTTTTATTAGTTTTGTTACTAGGGTCTAGTGTGTTATCAGTGGCATCTAAAGCTTTGCTAGATTTTATTTTGTTCTTGGATTTCTTTTTCTTCTTTTCATGTTTGGACTTTTTCTTTTCATCTTCCTTTTCAAGTTCTTCTAATTTTTTAGAGCATGATCTAGAATGTAAAGACCTACCATCATTTAAGTGATATGTGTATTCTAAACTTTTATTACATAGCTTTAACTGACTGAAACTAAAATACATTTAACAACAATCCCATTGCCTCTTTATTTACTTATCAGCTGTTAGTAATATCCTAACTTTTTAAAATCAAAATGGAGTTGCTATATTTTAAATGTACTAGTTAATTGGTGAATTTATTAATTTTAATGCCATTTCCTTAACTTAGACTCAGAGGATAACTATTTATATTTTTATTGATATCTTAGTTAATTGTTATAGCAATTACCTTAACAATGATTCACTATCAGTAAAGTATGTGTTCATGGCAAAGCTTGAAATGCCCCAAGATAAAGGTCCCTTGTCATCAGGTTTTGTCGCTGTCCAGATATGCTTTTTGATGGATGTCAGTTTGACTTGGAGCTCTGATGGTTGAGCAGGTTTACTTTTTACTTCTGATATGGATCTGCAATTTTGGTAACTATTAATTTCTTGTTATTGATTTAGGAGGTAAAAGAATTTTTATTATTTGTTGTAGCTTTCAAATTTATATCTGTAATTATATAAAAAAAAATGTGGTGTGGTTGTTCAATTCAATAAATTACAGATTTTGCATTACAGATATTGACATTGTTCTTTTTCATAGTTATAATGTTTTTTGTTATTATCTAAAATATCATAAAATCGATAGTCTCTGTCTATCCCGTTGGGGACTTAGAGGCATTAATATATGTACGTATGTATCATAAAAATTTTTATTACTTTAGAGTTACATATTTGCATGTAGTTAGTGCTTATTCGAGGACATTTCCTTATAAATGATGTTTTAGATCACTTACTTAGGAGGCAGTATTTTCTTCAATGGATGCCATGATGCAGGCTTCAGTTTTGGTGGTTCAATAGTTTCACTGAACAGAGATACACTTCTAGGTCTTCCATATTTTGGTGACTCAGTATCCTTTTGTGCTTGGTGTGACTCAGTAGGCTGGAAATTTGATTGATTATGATAGCAACATAAAAAAATATATCTTTGCAATCAGCTGTCGAAAAATATTTGATCGGAAGAGTTATTGTACAAATAGAAAAATGTTTGCCTTCAAGATAAACAAAAAACTTTTTAAACTTTAATATCATATTGGTATCAGTCTTAAGATTATGCTTACTCCAAGAACAGGTATAATCTTGAGTTCAGGCGGCATTTTCTTTTTTCGTCTAGTCTTTGGTCGGGCTGATGATTGTAATGAATGTAAAAACTTTCGTCCTTTCCTGATAGGACTGGTGTTTTCGTCACCAGATTCCGCTTCAGTGGATAATTCTGTCATAGCATCTGATGTTAAATCTATTGTAGCTCTGGATACCTAAAATAAAAATGTAGTGGTCAAATAGATTACAATTTCTTCCACTAGTTCTCCTATCATTTTAATTTCACATACTACTGCCTATGAATATGGTTTATATCTTTATTGATTTCAAAAAAGATGTTTTACATGTCATGGCTTTATACCTGTAAGGTTTTCCGAATAGTTTTCTTCTCAATTCTTTGTACTCTTTCTAATTTGTGCCTTTGTCTCCTTGGTTTCTGTAACGTTTTAAAATAGATTTTAGAAACGGGCTCATTCGTTGCTGTTTTATTGTGACTTTTGTTCTACAGACCTCTTCTACGTTAGGATCGATTTCTTCAAGATTGGGCGAAGGCGTTGGTGGTGGGGCTATGTGAAGAGTTTCTGTTGACTCCTGTAGTCGCACTGCTTCTGAACTGCTGCTTGACGTATCTCCTTCATCACTGTAACAAAAGATATCACTTATGCATGAACTGTCGATTTCGTGCATTACTGCAAACTTAATAATTATCTCATTGATCCTTATTTAAAGTAGGTTTTTGTATGATACTAACCTAGAGTAGTCAGAAAGTTCGATATTCGTCGGTTCATCAGCATTGGATCCTTCTTTAAGTAACCTAGTGACGATTTTATTGCGTAGTCGTTCTTTACTGGGATCTTCGTCGTAGAAGTCGAGCAGTGTTTCACAGAACGTTCTTCCCATACTTTCGTAGTCCTGTGCGCTGAAATGAGTGGCTATTCTGCTACCTAACTCTGATCCACCGAAAGAGGCTTCCATGGTATAGCTGTTGGCTACCCCTAACATCCACACAACTACTCTGCCTGTGCCTTCCTTGCTTCTTTGGATTCGAAATTTGCAATTTTCAAACGAAAACTGGAAAAAGACATTGAAAGTAAAATATACGAATTTAGAAAAGTATTCTTATTCACATTTATTATATTTTTTTACTGCATGTATTTAACATCTCAAGAAGTAAGTATAATATTAACTATAAGTTATTCAATGAAAACACTTTTAAAACTTAAGTCGAATATAGTTAGTTCTTGCTTGTAATTTCAAAATAGATTAATGACCTTAAAAATGATATCATTAAATCTTACTTTATCTGCAGCATTCTTATGCAGCATCAGAGGAAAAACTTGCTCCTGTAACCGCTTATCAGAGTTCCTCCGACTCTCGCATCCGTATATAAATATATTATGTTTTCTTGAATGGGCATGTAAATCCACGTACATTGCTACACCGCATTCTTCTTGTAACCTTAAAAGTGAAATAAATCATTAATTTACATTATTATAATATTAAGTAGAGTAGTTTTGATTATACAAACGGAAATGTCCGTAATGTGGCAAATGCGAGAAAAAAGCCTACGGAATTATAGAGCAATCTGGGACTGTGGGAAAACCTTGAAATAAGAAGGCCGTAAAAACCTTATAGCTAGAATTGACGGGATAGAAGATTTGATAGAAAGACATAAATATTTTTATGTGTATTTGGTAATAAATTTCAGCACTTACATTCAACATTGTAATTTAATGTTTATTGTTAACTTATTCCTAAACAAATATAATGCATCAGGAAATTCGTCTCACCTTCGAATCATCAGTTTCGTATGCCACACTGATGGGTACGTTTCTCTGATTACTGTCCTGTATTGCCTATTCAAATCTTTTCCGGTCAGTGAACACCTATTATTTCCAACTATCACCTGTTGACACATATTTATTATAATTATAGAGGTAGAAAGTGCAGTTACTGGTGATGTCACTGTTGCAAAATACTAATATCGTGTACTAGTAGAATACTTACGCCATCTGGATTCAACATTGGTACAAGTTTGAAAATAAATTTGTCCCTCAGTTCACGGGCTTGGTTAGAGTCGCCAGTTAAGAAGTCCATAAATCCCTTCATCATCCATGAAGACGGCGTTTCTCCAGGATGTACACGAGCTGATATTACTACCGCTTTCTTTTTCTGAAAACATTTGAAGTCATTTTGTAATTAAATATCGTCATTGCTACTTTCAAATTTGTCACTTTTAGTAAATCACCAATAAAGTTTAAAATTATTATTTATACAGCATCATAAAATATATCATTATATATCGTATTAAAATACGATTTTTACCTTTCGGTTTTTTTAGTATCCAGTTCTTAATAATTTTCTCGTAATAGCAATGTTTCCCTTAGGAGTTTTTAAAGTAGCAACAAGATGTTAATGTATGAAACAATTTTCCTTACTAGTGTCGTGACTTAGATACTAACCTTAGGTTCCAATTCGTTAGGATTAGGAGGAGCTGTGACGGTCAAATAATAAACATTGTTTCCAGCTAGAGTTCGACATAAAAGTCTGAGTTTGGCAAATGTAGACTTAATTGGATGCGCTTGTAATTTCGATAGATATTCTTGCAGGTCTGAATATGTGTAGGGATAGCAATGAGCTATATACACAGAGTCATCTGTGTGTGGGAATTCGATATTGAATGTGAGGGTGTAACTAGGAAATTGTTCTTCTTCATCACATCTGAAAACAATAAGAATTTATTTTCCACAAGATCACGATATAACTTTATAGAGATAATTATCGTCGTAACAAAATAAAATAATGTTATAGTTAGTTGTAAATCGTAAATGTGTTTATTTTGTTTGTTTTCTTATAGTTAAACATTCACCGTCGTCAAGCCTCGTTGTATAGTCAAAGGTTCAAATTAGTTGACTATTAAAAAATTGTTTAGACATACGTTTTAAATGTCTGAAAGACTAGACGAATGGCAATGTAGAGAAATGATAGCTTAATATAACTTTATGTGAAACCCTCCAAAACCCTGCTTTAATGGAATGTAACCTAGATCTTATAAATCGGAAGTTAATTTCCAAGTTGATCTGATTCCAAGTCTAATCTAATTAGCTCTGTTCATGTCTTGGTTCCATTGTCTTAAAGATAGCATGTCTCGCAAAAATAGGTTCAATCGATATCAGTGAAACTGCTTACGTGGGGTCATTCTTGTAATACGCTATGTTGTCACCGCAACGCCGCCACCCGATCGAATGCAATTCGGCGTCCTTCGTCGAATACAACAAAGGTCGCATGCCTTCGTTATACAAGCTTTCCGATTTTGTCAAATTTACGATGGAAAACCTGTACAGGAAAAAAGTTTACAATTTAGAACAGTCTAATGCTCTGTTGTCATGGAAGCAAAACATAATTTAGTAACTGAATTAGCTAGTAGATTTACCTGTACATCATCTCCTTCCTAGTATTCGTTACACGAAAGTAATACCATTGCATATGTCGGTTTGTGTAGAGATCTGTGCGTAAATGAAGTTCGTAGTAGGCTGATGTTATCCGGATCGCTTTAGCCAAGTTGCCGCTTTCGAACCGGGACTCGAATCTGAGGTCATCGTCGTCACCAGCTGATGTGCAAGCTGACAGGAACAGCCTAGATCCCCCTACAGAGGAGCGACTGAACTGGGAAGAAGACTATGTCATTTATTATAATAATAAGTTCAAAAATCATAAGTTTTTAAGCTATTCTAAAAAATAAAAAGGTAAATTTGCTATATGGTGAACTATCTTTTCCTTGGATTAGGTAATAGTTCTTGTAAATGGTGAATCAGGTTACCACCAGTCACTTTAGGTATTGACTATCTTGTTAACATCTGAGTGTACATGCATATACGTTTACAGAACCTCGAAGATTAAATATCTCATAGGTCACTTTTAGCCTGAATAAGTGATAAATTAACGAATTCCGTTATTTCACGTACACTTGAACCTCTGACTACTCGCAAGAGTTAAGATATAAATCTATGTGTACTTACGTAATTGACGGCACTCATTGGGTAGTACTGAAATATGACGGTGCCAGCTTCCTCGCCGACTGGTTGCGGCTGTAACTCTTTGCCTGTAGACACGTAATAAGGCTCTGGGGCTGGTGGGCACCATTGTATGTGCTGCAGTTTGTCCTCTACCACCTGGGTATATCAAACAATGACAAGATTGATAGTTAGTTTTTTATAAATAACAGCTTACTTGAGCATACTTGGACATATTATATTAAAATCCTTGACTTTACAAGTACGTACCTCTTTCAATAGGTAATTTAGAGTATCAATAGGACAGTATCTATGGATGGTGCCAACTAAAATTATGTTCTTTCAAGCACAAAAAGTGTATACATACTTAACTGCGTTTTAAAATTATTAACTAACTACGCGTATGAACATTTCTGAAATATTTTTATATCTAATCATATGAAATTTAAAGCCATTCTGTACTTCTTAAGTTTTATGAAACTTGAACATGAACGAAGAATCTAGAAACACTTAACATAGTTGAACTTTATAAGGTAAGTTAGGTGCCTGTCAATGACCTAAGTTCAAATCATTAAGTTCAAGCGGTGCGGACTACAATACAAGTGGATACTTGCACGTAAATAGTAGTAGTTCCAATATGTAAGGGGGAATTCTTAGCAGATTACCAATAACGACGATTGCATGACAATTAACTTATAACATAATTTTAAATTTAATCCATTAACCATCTACTACTACTACTACTAACCATCTAGGTTTGGTCCTCAAATAAAGCTTCCTAAGATTAATTAAGGGCTACCATATGCTATTAATATAATCCTTATAGTTAAGTTTTCATAGGTCTCAAAAGTACCCAATTAGGTATTTTGGGCAATTTACTTACTTGGCATTCTGTTGGCCACCTCGGTGCTTGCTGTGGGCAATCTAATTCTTTAGGAAGAGCGAATAAATCCCTCGGCTCTTTTAGTTTGGCGATCGTCCGAAGTGTCCTCAAATCAGTATTTATTTCCAATTGATTTGTTTTCAAGTTATTCTGCAGGAAACTCGTTATCAGATTACCTGTAGAAAATTATCACCATTAAGTTACTGTTAGTAAAAAATACAACACGTGATTAGGGTGACCATTACCTCTCGTATAAATGGGAAAGAGAGTCGCTTGAAGGGACTTAACTTGATCAAAATTAGCTATTAACAAATTATCCCTCAACAAATGATCCGTGGAGGGAAACGTTAAGGTGACTGTGGTATTATCGTTGTAAGGTTTGTTATTATTTTCCTCCATCGCGAACATTATGGTGTAGTGTCGCGCACATTCCAAATGTTTCCACCATAGCATTTTGAGATGTTGTTTGTTGGCATTTTTCGCTCGGCCTCACGCGGCTGTCACCATAGCGATTCGATTTATTTCCCCGAATTGTGGTCGCTCGTCAACATTTTTCGTCGCGTGTGCAAGTACACCAAGTGACTCCCACGGTAGTTGACTTGGTACTGTGGGTTCTCAGGCATTGCTCTGAATTACTGTCGATCGAATCAAAAGCCGTTATGATGCCGAAAGGGCTCTATCAGAAAGTCATCGAACAAATTAACATACTTTTGAATACTTATCGATTGGTATTGATACCGTAGGCTAATGGAATCTGGCTATCCTCTATTGTATTAATGGCCTAGAATTGAAAATACTGTAGCAGGGAAATGTAAGGTCGATATACCAAAACCTTGAGTGATACGACACTGATTTTTGAAGCCTCCTTCTAACTGTGTGTTTAATCATGCCCATTGCTTAGGTAATATAATTATGTTTCAATCAGTTAAGGAAAAATAGGGTCATATCTCAACTGTTTAGACTAATAGTGTTAAACTAAATTTATATTCCTTATTTGCACATTAAATCTTGACAAATTTCAGTCATTATCTAACAGCATTGAACACAGGAACCATTGATTTAATGAACATCCTTAAAAATATTTTATGTTCTCGCTAAATTATTGCTATACTTATAGGTTTATAGGAAAATTTAGTTTATTGGCACCTTAACGCAGGGGCCATTGAGCGCGCGTCTTATGTATTTCCGATTGTATGATACACGTAAAAACTAAACCACTTTATCAGACATAATTTGATTTGAGACGTAAATATATTTGATTAAAGTATATAAAACATACGTGGTCTAGTACCCTTAACACAAAACTTAAAAGAACTTACCTAGGGGGTAGTTCAATTGATTGAATAGTGTTCTAAATATTATTATTATATTACCTACCGCAATTGTACATACCTGAATCAATTTCATCACGATCTTTATCAGTCAGAGAAAGAAACTCTTCTTCCTGAGATTCCATTTTCATAAAAGTTACCAAAATATTGTTCTCACCGCGTTCACATTCTATTCTTTTTCCTTTCATATATTATCACATAGGATTATCTGGCCTGATTCACCGAAACAAAATCCGTTCTCATGGCAATTATCATTAGTGTGTCAGAAAAAGCTGATAAAGAATATATCTTTATTATCGTTTGATACGAGCTTTATAATTAGTCCGTAAAGACTAAAGTTATAAGTTACTTTTTACGAACGTAATTATTAAGATTTCTCACAAAAAAACCCTAAAGGAGTTTTCAGCCTCATTAAATAAATCTTTCATGTAAATTTATATATCAAATATTGATAATTAAACATAATATCACAGTTTCATTGTATATTAACTCCAACTTTTAATTATAAAAAAATCGCGTTATAGTTTCTGCTTCCGCGTAAAAGGTGTGAAGCCATGTGATCAGTTCTACGAACTACGTAAACTCACGTGACTGGCGTCTGAAACTTTTCGCCAGACACTTTTAATGTACCTACTTTCCGCCTTTTGCCATAGACCTTATAAGGACTGTTCATTGTAAACACACACAAATTATTGTTTTACTACAATATCAATAACTTCGGAATAACTATTCCTTACTAACTAAATGTTTCATTGTAATTGTTTTCGATTAACGTTAAAGTGTTAACATAATGTATTCCACAATCATAATCAAGTGAACTATTTCAACCTTTCTATAAATTTCGTAATCAATGCCGCTTTGTAGATATTGTTTGTAACGTTGCAGTTTTCGAGACTATGGTAGTTTTCATAAAAAAAAAGTAAAATATGAGCAATCTACAAACAATGAATGAAATGAAATGAAATGAAATGAAATGAAATGAAAATCTTTTATTCAACATAAGGATATTGATATCACTTATTGAACGTCAAAAAAAAAAAAAAAAACATTTTTCATAAAAATATGTCATTAACATAAAAATTATTCTTAAAAAAAAATCAATTTAGATTAATAAAACTAAAACTAATGGCACTTCGTAAAGTCAAACTCTGCAGAGAAGAAATGCCAAGAAACTCTGCAGACAATGTGTACATTAAATTTAAAAATACATAATTCATTAGAACATGATCAAAGCTTCACATCCAACAAATAGTGTTTAATAACAAATTTAAGGAAAGTCCCAATAAGAACCGGAACGTGAAGCCATGATCACACAAAAATGAAACGTCACAAAACATCATTTATATAGTCTTTAACGGTGTAGTAGCCCTTCTCCATCAGCATCGCTTTAGTGCCAACTTTAAATTTTTCTAAAGGTAAGGACTTGATAGACTCTGGAAGTTTGTTGTACATTTTTATGCCCAGGCCCATAAACGAATCGTTTATTCTTTTAAGTCTAGAGCCACTATAATACAATTTATTTTTATTGCGTGTGTTACAATTATGAATTTCTCTTACAAGTTTGTATTCATTAATATTTTTTTTAACATAGACTAAGTTGTCATATATATATTGAGAAGCCACAGTCAGAACATTTATTGTCTTAAATATATCTCTTAAAGACTCACGAGGGCCCATACGGTAGATCGAGCGAATGGCTCTCTTCTGCAGCACAAATACTGAATTAATATCAGCAGAATTGCCCCACAAAAGAAGCCCGTATGACATGACGCTATGAAAATAACCAAAATACACAAGTCTCGCTGTGTCCACGTCAGTCAGGTGTCTAATTTTTTTTACGGCGTAGGCAGCAGAACTTAGCCTTTTCGCCAGACCACCGATGTGCTCACTAAACTTTAATTTTGAGTCCATTGTGAGTCCCAAGAACGTAGTGGACCCCACAATATCTAGAGCCACATTATTAATTACGATGCTAGTAATTGAACTCCTAACATTAGGCAAAGTAAACCTTACACATTTAGTCTTATTACAATTAAAAGCAAGATTGTTTATTCTAAACCATTGCTCCACCTCCGAAATCACATTACATATCCTTTCTGTTTCGTCTTTTCTTCTACTAACTTTAAATAATATTGAAGTGTCATCCGCAAACAACACCATGTGGTAACGGCCCAGACTTAAATAAGGTAAATCATTTATATAGACCAAGAAAAGGAAGGGCCCAAGAATGGAACCCTGCGGAACCCCCATAGCAGCCAAGCTGCCGCTCGATCGAGCTCCACCGAACTCAACACTCTGGATCCTTCCCCTCAGGTAACATGTAATCAGATCTAGTGCCCTATCACCTATACCGTAATGTTTAAGCTTCATGATCAGAGTTTTGTGGTCCACGCAGTCGAACGCCTTAGAAAGATCGCAAAAGATACCCAGAGTATCCTTTGCTTCCTCCCAGGACCCAAATATATATTTCATAAGATCAACCCCAGCATCTGTTGTTGATCGACCCTTTGTAAAGCCAAATTGTTGCTTGTTGAAAATATTATAACTATTAAAATGTACTTGTAATTGATTTAAAATAAGTTTTTCAAATATTTTGCTAAAAGCTGGTAGTATTGAGATAGGACGATAGTTAGCAGGGTCAGTGGTACTACCAGATTTAAATAATGGAATGATTTTACCGTATTTCATCTGATCAGGAAACTCTCCGCATTTAATACATTGATTAAATATAATGTTCAACTCAGGTGCAACTAAATCTACAATGGCTGAATAAACCTTTACTGAATGGCCCCACAGATCAGATGTTCTCTTTTTCTGGAGTGATTTAAAACATTTGATGACATCTATTGTACTGATTTCTCTGAAACCAAAACAACTGTCACATTTTGGCACATTCTTTTCTAATATACATCTAGCACTCTCTGAACAAGATCTTAGTGGCTCAGTTATTGAGATAGGAATTTTGGAAAAATAACTTTGAAACACATTAGATATCTTCTGATTGTCTGTAATTACCTTATTATTTACTATAAGTTTAGGTTCTTTTATGTAAGAGACATCCCTTCCAGTTTCAAATTTAATTGTTTTCCAAGTTTCCTTGACAACATTTGTGGCATTTTTTATCTTGCCTTGTATGTGCAATTTTTTGGCCTGAGCACAAACCTTTTTGAATATTTTTGAATAATTACTTATGTAAGTTTTGAATTCATGGCTATGATTAAAAGATCTTTCTTTATATAATTCATATAGCCGCTGTCTACTTATTTTTATACCCCCAGTGGCCCAATCACAAAAATTCCTCCTACCGGTTATCTTATAACTCTTTGATGTAAAGATTTTTTTATATTCAGAATCAATAATACTGAAAAATGAGCTATACATATTATTCGGAGCATTGGTTTTCAATTGCATAGGGAACCGTCTCAATATGTTTTCCCTGAAACTACTCAAACGGGCTCCCGTGACAGGAACACAGGTAACATTCCTGGGCTGGAAACCGCGGTGACACTTAAACTTCACCAACTGACCATGGTGGTCAGATCTAATATCAGTAGTAAGTTCAGTATGGGATAAACTAAAATTTGAAAATATATTGTCAATACAGGTAGAGGAGGTGCTTGTTATTCTAGTAGGTTGATTAAAATTATGTTTTAAATTATAACTTAAAAATAAATTTAGAAAATTTATACAAACCATAGTGTCCTCAAGAATATTAACATTGAAGTCACCACACACAATCAGGCGCTTATGTTTCTGAATAAGCTTAATAAGCACCTCCTCCATACACTTTCCAAACCCTATAACATCTGAATTGGGTGGTCTGTAAACACACAAAATAATTACATCCTCTATCTCTATACATGACATTTCTATTAATCGCTCAATAGAAAGATCAACAATATCTTTACGTTCTTTAAATTTAATATCATTATGAGCCAATATCAAGGAGCCCCCACGGATTGCACCATTCCTACAAAATGAACTTGCAACGCTGTGGGCTCCAAAACCAAATATTAATTCACAGGACCTCGCCCAATGTTCAGTTACACAAAATATTCCAACCCTGGAAGAAACCAAAAAAAGCTCAACTTCTAACTCTTTACCTAACAAACCTTGTATGTTTTGGTGCACTAAAGTGATGTCAGGCGCTACTACTAACTCATTTAATATGCCAGAGTCTATCTCTTTTGTCTCTCCTATTAATTTAAATTGAAATTATTCCCTGGTACTTTTTCCAGGGTAAAGTCAGTACCCAATTGGGTATTCTGGCCAATAGGGGCCTGGTCAGAAACCAAAACTTTGGTTTGTTCACATAAAGAAAAATGTAGCGACGCTGCTACCTGTCTCTTACAGCTATTAAATAAATAGTATAAACTATTTTTATATTTTATTTGATTTTTAATTAAACAATTAATGTCAATAAAGTTAAAATTATGACAATGCGTACATATAGTATGCAAGCAGCAATTAAGCCCATGTCTAACCCTATTTTCTTCAGCTGGCAACAATGAGGAGTATGGTAAAGTACAAATAATTAACCTATTATTAAGTTTAGACATTAAGCCATCAAATAATTTGACTAGCTTTAATTTATTTATGTTTCCGCGCCTACCACATAAAATTATTATTGTTTTATTCCAATCGCTTTTGTTTTTACTGATATTATTTATCAGTTGAGTCAAAGATGCTCCTGGGTAGCAACAATTTTGTATAGGTGCATCCATAATGCTCCCTAAGTACCTGCCTAGATTTCTACCTATTTCATCACTATAGATTATGATGCCTGCCTGTCCACTAAGGCTGCCCTCATCACACCTACTCACTTTTGAGCAATTTACAAGTGTTTCAGCCACAGGCTGGACACAATCATCCTCTTTCACATCATTCAAGTGGCCACCGCACATACACCCATCTTTCACTAAATTGTTAAACGCATCAACGTTAGACGCACTCAAGGAAAGTAGTTTGTCCATTGCCTGTATATGTTCCCCTATCTCTGTTTGGGCCATCTCATATTTATAATTTATTGATGCAAGTGAAGCTTGCAACTCATCAATTTTATCATTTAAATGTCTACATTGTATTTTATAGTCTTTTATAGTACTAACATAATTTGAATTCTTAAATAGTTTCTTAATGTTAACCCTATTAATTCTTTTCAACTTAACTGAAGTATTTTTAATCACCTTGCTTAGTTTTTTGTATTTTTTTAATGTATTTCTAGACACTTGATTCTCTGGGTGGTTGGTTTTAGTATTATTTATTCCTAATACAAGCTGTTGATACTGAATATCATTGCATAACTTTTGGTGATCTTCATTATCTGCTTCAAGAGACACTATGCGCCTGTGTGCATTCCGTAGGTCTAATTCTAATTTCCCGATATGTCTCAGCGCACACTCATATTCATCTCCAAAGTATGCAGCTGAGTCTTGCATCTTTTGCAACCTATCCTTCTCATTCATGATAATTTCCATCTCTCGATGGATCACAGCCATCTCAGCCTTCAATTTCCCTTGACCACTAACCAATTCAATAATCTCTTTCTCACTCTCATCTCTCTCTAACAATAACTTATCATTCAAAACCTTACTTTCTTTAAGCTCACTCAGTGTCAGCCTTAGTTTCGTCTCCAGCTCACGAATAGTTGTGCTTCTGGTTACAACAGACATTCTGTCTTACACTAGTTTCACAGTACACAATCACAAAAGTGCAAGTCAAATGCCAAAGTCCTCGCACCCCACAAGCGCCAAAACCACAAGACTCAGGCACAGGAGGCTAAATAGGTATTTCTTAATCAAGAAATCATGTACTAGCGGTTCCCAAACTGACTAAGCCAAGCAATATCAGAGCCAGAAGGATCCGAGAAACGATTTTATTCAAACTGTACACTACCTTACAAACAAAAAAATCTGATTCTTTCGTGCACTAATCTCCAAATACTAATAGAATTTAAAAAGCACACACTTGAGATAAGTTTAGTGAAACACAACTTCAACTCTTATAATAATTAAACTTAAAAGAATACACTGATTGTATCTGTTGGAGGTTATAATTTATTTTTTCATATGCATAACTTTTTTATATTTTAAGTTTATTGTCATGTTTAATGTCCTTCAATAATACTATATCTGAGATCAGTTCTCACTATTATACTGTTAATAATATCTAGTTATATTAACAAATTGATTTTTGATTTTAAACTTACCGACGTTAATCACGAGTATAAATTATTATTGAAGATTTTTACTTACAACAGATATTTAATCAACACTTTTTTATCGCGGAACTAGTTTCTAATGTATTACTAAACACTTTTTATTATAAATTGAGCTATATAGTTTATTTAATACCTATTTACGAATTTATTTCCTCAGAGCTCAATTTTTACGTTTACTTATAAGTAGGGTTGCCAGCCGAAAAAAGAATAATATCCAATGTGCGATTTCCTCTTTCCGAATATGTCGTCGTATGGAACCTAGTGACATACATATTAAAGTGTTACTATTGGGGGATTTCGCCCTGTAACGGTCGTAAAAGACGAAGTAAAAACTAGGGTGTCTTGAATACTGATTTTTTCATACACTACGATCGTCAAGTCGCTAGCAAGGTGATTAAAGCTACTTTTATTAATAATAGTTTTGTAGGGTTATTTAAATTACTATCTTCTCCTTTTCAACATATACGAGTATATTTCCATTATTTAATTTAAAATATTCAGTGCAGAATATTGCCAATACTCTGAATAAAGTTTCCTTCTAAGCCTTTCAAGTTTCTAGAAACAGCACCACTTCGTTGCTTAGTCTGTAACGAATGTTATTTATTACATACGTTCGTGTTGTTCGTAGACTACTGGGGCAATGACTTAGGCTTTTAAGCCTAAATGAGGAAATGAATAAATACTCGTATACTACTATATTTTTGTTAAATTAGTAATACAATAGTTATTTTGACATTTAATATTATTATGCGCTTAAATTATAAAAATATATGTATAATTATTGTAGAATCCAATATTTTGGTCCATAAATTTAATTGAATTCTAAATATAACTTTGTTGGTGAATATGTATGTATTCTAGTTACTGAAAATCTAATTTCGATTAATAGCATTTCTGTGAACCTCAGTGACTTTGCTGATACGGGTTTCCTAGCAATAGTTAGATCGATTCTAGTAATCGTCTTATATTTTTTACGAAAAAGTATATGTATTCCTTTGAAATCTATATTGTTATAAATTGTTGCATAGTGTATCACAGGTATAAACTACGTATGCATAATTCTTTTATTTGGAACACACTTTATATGCAAGGTAATGAAAGATTTATGTTAAATTTATATCACAGAGTGTGTGTTATGAAATACTTTGTATTTACGAGATTGTTTATTATAGATTTGACCGAACATTTTAAATAATTTCAAATAAATTATTAATAGTTAGGTTAGAGACACTGAATTACATTAATAATGCAATAAGTACATATTGTACTTAATTAATTTAAAATTGCAATAATGTAGTTCCGGGATGCTACTATCCCATTCGTGATTAACAGTTCTGTGGAGATATGATTGAGGTTTCAGTGACAGATTGCAGTCGTCTTACAGAATAAATTAATTAAATAATATAAATTCTTTTTATAATCACTTTCATATTCAAAGGCAAGCTATCATACTAGGTATAATATGTATTCTAGAATACTAATGTAACTATAGCTATGCAGTCTGAAAAACTTCGTCTAATAATAGTTATAATATAACCCACATATGGTGGTGGTTTTCCCTTATCGCATATTAAATAGGATACAGGGAACAGGTTCATTGAACGTACCAAGGCACGTCCTAGTACGGTTATTGATCCTGGAATCAAACCCTAGATTGTCACGTCACTGTCTGACTATGATATGACAAGAAACTTAGTGAATACTATTCAGAATTAATTGCTTTCATTGAACGGGGTAGTTAACTCCTATGCTCTGTTTGAAAATACCTTAGCTTGCCTGATTGCTTTTAGCTAAAATAGTATTAAAATTTTGATATGGTTAGTTCATGTTTTATACAGTTACGTTCATTCATATCCGAATCACAAACACTTTAAGTTATTATAAGGCCTTCTAACATTATGTTAGATTCCTTTCGTAAAGTTTTCATTCATTTTTTTCATTGCACTCATATTAATTAATGCTTACGTATAATATGTACTTAATTTTCTAATTTATGTAAAGCAAAGGTTAGCAAATTATTAAGGTCTTCCACGTACTGAAATAAAAAGATTTTTGTAGGTTTCGCGTCCCTTTATACACGTTTTAACTTGCAAGATCTTTAACTTTTGTTCTTTTTTGTACTAAGAATTTCTATTGATTTTATTGGTTACTACTGAAGACTATTGATTATTGTCCATTGTGTGCATCGTGAATTTTAAATTTACATATTATGACGATTGCAAAGGCTTCTTTATTGGACATTTGAAGTAAAACCTAAGGCACAAGCAGGCACCAAGGTCATTGCTTCGATATGTAACGTTCAACAATGGCCGCCTTTTATTGAAGTGATTGGCAATTTAATTACTGTGACTTATGAAGGATTTTGTTGAGTTCATTCTAACGTTACGTAAGCGTAACGACTATGAATCTTTTCAGGATCGTCAGAGGCTTGCGGATAGCTTAAGGTTTAATAATTTTTAGTTAAAGATTATGTATGTAACAGAGTTACATGTACTGTTGATCTGGGACATAAGTAAAATGCTAGTGCTCTGCCTTTCATACGTATCTTTTATGAGGTGAATAAAAGACTAAGGTTCAATGGTATTCTGTATTGAGTGATGGCAAAATTTGTTTAAATTTTCATTCTTCAATGTGATGACGACCCCGGTAGGCTAAAAGTGACCAACAAGACATTAAAAATCCGAAGCTCTGTTAAATTTAAAGGAGATTAAAGGACGTTTATTTATATATGTATTTAGCGTAATTATTATTCAGGAAAAGCCATGAATATATGTATTTTAATTCAGTTGCTATCCCTTTTTTCAGAGTAACGCACAATGGGTAGGAAAGTAACGGTAGCGGTGTGCACGCTCAACCAGTGGGCCCTAGATTTCGAGGGGAATCTGAACAGAATACTTCAGTCCATACAAGAAGCCAAGGAGTTAGGAGCCACTTACAGGACGGGGCCTGAACTGGAAGTTAGGTAAAGATAATATAACGAATAATTTAAGTTGATAAATGTATAACTTCTTTTATAAGTACTCGAAAATAAAGTAAATTCTTCTTCTTGTCGCCGTGTCGTGGGAGGTCATAAATAGCCGAGGGGTAAATGGAGTGTATTGGGCGTTAAGTGACGTAAAGTGATATTGCCGTGTCTCCAAGGTGCTGTCTATTCCTAGAGGGATTAAAGCACGTAGATGTCCACGTATGTATTTGGTTAAGTTGCGATCACAATTTGCCGTTTCACCCGATTCTGGAAAACCACTTAAGCTTCTCCCTCAATATCAACTTTCTTACATATAGAACAAGCTTTGTTACGTGATATTTGTATCAGACTTTTTAATTCCTTATAATTAACTTATAATTTCAGTGGCTACAGTTGTGAAGACCATTTCTATGAGCCAGACACCTTTTTACACAGTTGGCAAGTACTGGCTGAATTCCTAAAGTCACCAACATGTAAGGACATGCTCATAGATGTTGGTATGCCAGTGCAACATAGGAACGTCTCATACAATTGTAGAGTGGCGTTCCTTAATAAGAAAATATTGCTTATCAGACCAAAGATGATCTTGTGCGAAAATGAGAATTACAGGGAATCGAGGTGGTTTTCTTGTTGGAGAAAAGTGAGTATGAGAATAAATATGTATAATGAATATTATTACCCATAATAGACGACCCTGTTAACCGAGACAAAGGAGATATTTATTACATACATAAGGTTCTGTCTAGGGAAATGATTGAGGAGGTGAATTTTAGTAGCTATATTTTCATGCGGATTGTACTTGAGATTATACAGAAGTTTCTATGATTGTAGTTGTTGTTATATTATGAGTAACATTTCCCTCGTATCACTCTATAATTATCTTGGGCTCTATAATTTAAATCAATCTGTGATAATAAACTTGCTTAGTATTCTATACACGTATAATATAATTTATAGAATACTCTACTCGATTTTTTCTAGGAAAGAGAAGTAGAAGACTACTATTTACCCAGAATGATAACAGCTATCACAGAGCAGAGCACAGTTCCAATTGGTGATGCTGTTATTGCTACTAAGGATACCTGCATTGGCTTCGAAATTTGTGAGGAATTATGGAATCCTCAGAGGTATGCATCAAATATCTAATAAGCGCATTGTTGTCGATGTTTCTAGATTTATTTTTCATCATGTATTTTATTTTTTAGGTTATGAGATTGGTTTAGTTCTCATTGTACTAATATTTTTAACGCAAAGAATTATACATTATATAATTATACATAATTTAACTTAATAGAGATTGACTTACAGTGACTTCTTTTCTAACTAGATATGTAGGTTTAAATTTTACATATTTTCTTAAAAATATATGTTTATTATATTATGTGCTTACTTTTCGCAGCCGCCACATACCACTAAGTCTTGACGGCATAGAAATAATATCCAACGGCTCTGGCAGTTACATGGAACTCAGAAAGGCTTACGTCACAGTGGATTTAATTAAGAGTGCTACCTTTAAAAGTGGTGGAGCTTATTTGTTTAGTAACTTAAGAGGTTGTGATGGTCAGAGGGTGTACTTTAATGGGTGCTCCTGTGTGTCCGTTAATGGGAAGATTGTTAATCGGGGGTTACAGTTTGCGTTGTTCGATGTGGTAAGCAATAATGATAAGTTTTTCATATATAACATGCTTGACTTTTACAATATGTATTTTACGAATTATATTTTAATTTTCGATCAGCTAGGGACAAAATTAATGTTGCAAATAAAATCCCATTCCTTAGTTCACTAACAGTAGGTATACATCTTTAACAGGGTGAAGTGTTATTTACAAATATGTATGTAAATTTTTAAGCTTTATTAAATGAATAACAAAAAAACTACTGCTACATCGGAAAATGATACTTATCGACAAAATCCATGAAATCTTGCTATAATATTGTTATTTAATTATCTAGAAATTGCTTCACAGGAAGTTATAGCAGCAACTATTGATTTGGAAGACATCAGGTCGTATAGAACCCGTATAAGATCTAGATCTCATCTAGCGGCTTCTAATCCACCCTTCCCTAGGGTCACAGTAGACTTTTCACTCTCCGATGACAGTGATATACATTTGTATACAAGCGATCCTATAGAATGGACTTATTTGACACCCGAAGAGGAAATTGAATTGGGTTAGTATAGCTTATCTATTATGTATTTTTTGTGGTTATGACCGTCCAAGCATTATTCAAAAATACTTCTGCTAAAGGAAGATTGGCAAGATATAGTATTAGATAAATTTGTATATTATCTAAATCGATATGCTTTTTAAAACGAGTATATCATCATCATTCAAATCATCTCATTTCTATATCTTTATGATATACATCAGGTACATCTACCTTTATAAGAACCTTTGAAGAAATCTGCTTATATCTTCAATGAATGAACTCGTAAATTGCGATCTGACTAAAAGAGACTAAAGGACTTTTCAATTTCAGGGCCGGCGTGTTGGCTATGGGATTACCTAAGGAGATCAGGACAAGGAGGATTTTTCTTGCCATTAAGCGGAGGCGTGGATTCGACTAGCACTGCCTGTATAGTATTTTCAATGTGTACGCAAATATGTGATGCTATACGGAAAGGAGGTATTATATATTTTTGTTTGTGAAAGCATTCATTAAAAACTTACTTTATTGTAGAACTAAAAAACAGGGAATTTTGTATCTCGTAGTACAGTAAAAACTCATTAGTAAATTACGTATATTACGTTTAGTATTTCGTTTTGTCAATGATATTGGCACTAACCTTGTTGTGAATAATATTCTACTTGCAACTATCAAAATTTATTCAAACAGACGGCGTGATGTGTATGTATTTTACTATTCACTTCCAGAAAGCCAAGTTCTCTACGATGTACGAAAGATCCTCTGCCAGTCTGATTACACTCCGTCCGATCCTATGGAGTTATGCAATAGATTGTTGGTCACTTGTTACATGGGTACTGAGAATTCCAGTCAAGACACCAAGCAGCGAGCCGTACAGGTAAGATGTTATAGAAAGTGCAATAATCATGATGATAAACCTATATTTAATAGCCAATTCATTTGAATAAAAGCATTTTTTTATTATGAATAAACAGCAGAACAATGAAAAATAAATATTTAAATTTCATGTGCTATGTGTGATAGGCAGAAACTATCGATGGAACGATCTTGACAAATTTCTCTTGCTTCACACACGGTCATTAACCTTCTCCTACATGCTTTTCTGTTGTTCACGCTACTTACACCAGCCTTGAGAAGAATGTCTCTTATTCGATCCGTAAAAGTTCTAAGCGGTTTACCTCATAACTCTCCCTTCCAATTTGACTATGTAAATCTTATAATATCATTAAATAATATCATTATTTTTCCAGCTGGCCAGTGAAATAGGTAGTTATCACTTTTCCATAGTGATAGATGCAGCTGTGACAGCTGTACTGGGAATATTCACGGTTGCTACAGGATTTGTACCCAAGTTCAGGACGAAAGGTGGATGTCCTAGACAGAATTTAGCGTTACAAAATATTCAAGTAAGTGTATCAATATTTATATTTTTTTTCTTATGTGATACTATTATTGGTTACATAATATTAAAATAATAAATGATGTTTTAAACATATTTGCTGCTCTGAGTCTAACAGAATGGGAGTAGCCGCTTTCGTCTTGACATGTAATAAGCCAAACTTAGTAAATATAGAAACTAAGGAGTTATTCCATCAATATTCCTAAATTTCTAAGTTCTTTTTACTCAAAAGCGGCCTAAATGTCTGTATATGTTATTTGAATTTTTCTGCTATGTAAAGATACAATTTCGTAAATGCCGTATTCACGACAAATAACGTGATGGTACCATTGAAATATAGTACTGCCATAGTGAACAACTCTTATAATATTATTTCAGGCACGTCTACGCATGGTCTTATCCTATTTATTCGCTCAACTGATGCTGTGGGTGAGAGGCAGGCCAGGAGGCTTGCTCGTGTTGGGTTCATCGAATGTAGACGAGGCTCTAAGAGGCTATATGACCAAATATGACTGCTCTAGTGCAGATGTCAACCCCATTGGAGGGATATCGAAAAACGATCTCAAGTCTTTTCTCAAGTATGCTAAGAATCGGTAAGAAACGCACATTAAAATGTATTATATTTTTGAGTCTACTATTTTAGAAATAATAAGAGCTGACAATATCTTTTATATTTTGCACTCTTCTAGTTTAGCAATAATAAGCACTGACAATATTGTTTTTGCACTATTTCTTTTTGTTTATGCCATTCAGTTTTCTTTTAATTAGAATTAAAAGTACAAACATCTTTAATGCAAAACTTACAAAAAGTTAAAAAAGACAGTTAAGTTAGTAAAAAAGACTAGTTATACAAGGGGTAGCAATGTCTATACAGCCTGAATCCTTAATAATAATTCTTATCACCCAAATTAAGATACATACAGACGTTACACTTCTTTTTCTTATCAATTCTAAATAAAATCGTAAAAAACTTGTTACATTCCAATACTCTCTTAATCATTCTTTTTAGATTCTTCTTACCATCTCTATCAGAGATCCTTCAAGCTCCACCCACAGCCGAATTAGAACCGTTGACAGACGGACAAATCACTCAAACGGACGAACAGGACATGGGCATGACTTACGATGAGTTATCGGAGTATGGACGTTTGAGGAAAACGTATTGCTGCGGCCCCTTCAGCATGTTCCAGAAACTAGTTCATAAGTGGAGTGATAAATGTACGCCGCAAGAGGTATGTTGTATTTAAAGAAGGATTCTAAATATTCATTTTAAATGTCTTATACGTCGTATATGTGTCCCTCTTGTCAATTACCGTGCTAGTATGGAACGTGAAAATAATGCTCACTAATTGGCGGTCTACCCGGCATGTCTAAGGAGACGAATAAGGGTAATCCCTAATGGGGTGAATGAAATCTATTGGGCGATAGGCTAGTAACCTTTCACAAATGTTCGATAAAACATCACTATCCCAATATTTACATATTTATGCTAAAAAGTGACCTAGTAGAGGAAAAACATGAAAGGATTTGGTGTGGATGTTTGTACCTCTCCAGTACTCTGGATAGTTCTTTGAAGACAAAGTATAGTATTGATATGGAATACTAATGAAGGGACAGCACATTACCCATGAGATTATTCTGATCCCCAGTCGCTTTGTATTGCATGTCGGGAAGTACGATATCTAATCAGCATTCTATTCTATGGCACGAGATATTTAATACCACAATTTATTCTGTTTATTATAAATAACCTATTCCGAACATACATTTCATCTGTTACGTTTTACATTTTAAATTCGTTTTAATTCTATATAGGTGGGTGAGAAAGTGAAGCATTTCTTTCGCTGCTACGCCATAAACCGACACAAGATGACAGTGCTCACGCCTTCGTACCACGCAGAATCTTACAGTCCGGACGACAATCGGTTCGATCACAGGCCGTTCCTATACAGAGTGCACTGGAATTGGCAGTTCAAGGCTATTGATGATGAGGTAACATTTTTATAGCTTTATTTAAGGTGATGCATCCCTAGAGTTAATTTACATTGCTCTATCTGTCAACGGGATACGCAGAGTATATGAAGCGCCATTTTAAATGGTCTTGACCAACTCGTGCTATTGCAATTTAATTGCATCACATAAAACACGAAATGTAGTTGCGATAGTGTTCGTTGAATATATATAAAAATAAGGGTATATTAAATATTGTTATTGTAGGATAGTCTAAAATATCACTGCCGTTTATTATTAGATACAAATAAAGCCTATAATCTTCAAAATATATGTTTCTCCCTAAAGCTAATTTGGCGACGACCGTACAACAACCCTCTGGGGGTACACAAAGATTAAATGTCAACCATAAACTATATTTTGTGGTCGTTGGTAGCTCTAATATTTTTAGTAGTCTTTGATCAATTGATTTCTAAAATAATTTTGTTTTTTATTTTTCAGATCGTACGCATGTCGAAAGAGAAACGTGTCCTAATCAGAGACAACGAGAGGTCGAGCCAATCCAAGCAGGTGCTAAACGTCACAAATAATCTTAGTAGTAGCGCACAGGGCCAGTTTAGTAGTAAGAGGGAGAGACAGGGTGTTTTGATATGATTTCTTTTGTAGTACGTTGGTATTGTGAATCTAAATTAAATGTAGTGTTAATATTTAACTTTGTGTAAAAATTGTTAGCTGCTAATATAACGATGTCGAGTCGAAAATATCGAGGATTTAAATTTAATGAGGCTTCCTCTTAAACAAGATAGGGTTAAAATTTGTGTTATTATTCATTTATAATTGTAATTTTTATAAAGCTTTATTCATGGAAATTATAATAAAAGTAGCTATCATAACTAGCTGCTGAGAAGATTTAATTTAGATTCACAAAATCATTGTAATTCGTTTGAATTAGAAGCTATGATTGGTTGTTAGAAGTTTTATCATAGATCATACTCGGTTTCCTTATATCATTATAAAATAATAGTTGATATTTCATTAATAGGTGAATTTTAACTTAGGAATGTAATCCTATGTCATTAGTGCACAAAAATAGTTTTGTTTACAGTGATATTAAGGTTACCGAGAGTAATTAGTTTTGTCACAGATATAAGAATACTATACTAGTGCACGTATAACACCATCTGTTGAAATACAATGGCAACTTAAATTCTTTGTATGAGATGGGAAACCCGTGGTTTTGTTTACCATTCACGTGTCTTAAGTATGTGTAGTTTGCATCCTAAACAATAGTTATATCCTGCCGTAGCCATGTGATTAGCGTAGAATACTGTATTTTTTATATTATGTAGTACAAATAATGTAGCATTTGTATAGTAATATTGTTTACTGTTGATTAAAAAGTTATGATCAATTTTTTGTTTTTTATTTTATTATTTGTTTGATACACACCCTAATTTTTAGCGTTCCTAGGCACTGACTATCTGCTGAACATGAGCTTTCGAGATTTTAATGAATCACCAATTCCTCAATTATTATTGTAGAAATGGATACGCGAACCGATGACTACCCCGCAAGAGTTAATTGTTATGAAAATAATAAATTTTGATTAGGATTCGCAATATTCTTAAAAATATAAGTAATTTCCCAAAAGATTATCTAAAAATTTATAAACGATAAGCATTGTAACCAGTGAGTGTCCACCTCCGCAATCACGGAGGTAGTCATTCTATGGGCATCTCGTACCCTCGTGTTGACTAGATGGTCACTTGTGTGATTTGTGTTACTAGCACTGATATTTATCAATTCGGTGAACAAGTACGTTTCTTAACGATGTTTTCCCTCACCTTAGTACTAGGTGTATTTCGCATATGTATATTATCGCGAAAATGAACATAAAAAATCAGAAAATATAATTGCTATTGTCACAAGCTCCGAGTTTTGAAATCGGTACCCACTTATACAGAGTCGAACGAATAATCTACGCTAAATAAACACGAACCGTGTCTACAATAATTCTGAAATATAATAAATAATCTTTTTAAAAAAATCGAATGATTCATTTATATTGTATTGATAAATATGTCAATAATTATTTTGTTCTCAGCGATCTATTGGGATGGAAAATGAACCAAAGGCGAAAAAGATGCAGTATGACGTTAAGTAGATGTTTAATGTAGCACCATTTAGAAGATTCATTATTTGAAAAAAGCATAGAATGTTTTTAAGATACTGCGTTTCTTTGATTGTAAGTATTTATATATTTTTGTAATTATGAGTAAAATTATTAATCTAATAGACATCAACTACACATCGTGTACCCTAGACTCACTTTGTTAGAAAGAGTAAAACATTTATAAGAGGTAAGAGAAGGTATTGCAAATTCATTATATTGAACTAGGTATAATAAAGTGACTAAGTATTCATGCTACTTTTTATGTGGTTTTTGTCTTTATGACGAATTTTGCAGCTATCTAACTTTAAGACAAATTGTTCCCACTAATTCCTCATTCGACACATCAGTTAAAAAACAAAGGACCGTTAGCTTAGTTAATGATTAAGTAATACATAATCATTCAGTACACTTTTATGTACATGAATAATTGTAAATTATACTTGAACGAGCATAACAATGTTAATGGTTTGTAAGTTTATTTAAATGATGAAATTCGGGATTATTTAACTAGTCTAAGAGTGAACATCGTTGTGGTAAAACCAAAAATATTACATCGAAATGAAGAGTTTATTTTCTTTCTTCGTTGCGACGCTAGTGGTGTCTCTTATTGTAAGTATTGACTTATTTTTATTCGATTTATTTTATTGAGACGAACAGTAAATATTTTACTATATATAGATAAGAATTTAACAAAATATGACCTTATAGTGCCATAATTATGAATTGTATAATTATTACCATAAGGTATACTACTTTATCTGTCTGTGCTCCAACTATATTTCGGTGACTCCGACGTCTTATCGATTCAATCGATTCCGACACAGAAAGGGAAATTACGAAGGTTCTTCGGCGGTGCGTTTTTGGACTTTTACAAATGTAATAAATCGAATGGCTGATTTATTTTCATTTAATTAAATTAATAATATAAATGAAGATTAATTATACAATAATAATAATAATATTTATTTACATTAGGACATTACACCGACGAACACAAAAACAAATGAAGTTAAATTAGTAACCGCGCACTTTTGAGAATTGTACAGCTTTTGTTATACTTCCTGTAACATAATGTAAATAAATATTTAAACCATTGTATAGAGATTTTGTTTGTTTGTTCCAGGTGGCACTTTTCGCTGGTCCTAACTGTAAGTAAAATTATAAATATGTACCAATAATATTTTTCTGTATGATACTAATAATAATCCACAACTTACAATACATATAACATCTGGTTGTAAATGTTATGCCAAATGGTTACCGATGTTGCTGTGATATACATAAACATTAGGTGTGGTCGTGTTTTTGCGACACCATCTTTGATGATATAAAAGTCGCAATTCTACTCTATAGTTCTGGAGGATTCATCTCTTTATTTCACACGACATGACTTAACCCAAAAATACGTTTAGGACTAATGGGAGAGTAAACGATGTAAGGGACCTTGATTAAAAACGTGATGATTTTACTAATAAAACAAAAGGATTGACATAAATTAAAAGGGTTTTACTCACGAGATTAATATAACGTTTTGTCATTACATGCTATAAGTGAAGCATTTTAGAATAAGATGAATATGACAATAAGTATTCTTTAACTAGCGTTCTAAAGAAGAAGGGTGTATATGTTTTCAAAGTACAATAGAATGCAGAGGAAACCGCAGAGCCTCTGTCATGCAGACGAAGCGGTTACTGCGAAAAGATGAATAGCTTTCTGTCTCGGCGAGATCACGAGCTCACTGTAAATTAGTCTTGGTGTCAAATTACAATGACGGCAACAATGATTTGTAAACCTGTTTGCTTACTGAATAGTTTTTAAGAAAGTATTATTTATTGACAAGGACTGTATTGTTTATTGTTTGTTGGAGATAAGAGGAAACGTAGCTAGTTAGAATCTGTTCAAAACAAAAGTTTTTTTTAATTCTTTAATATGCCATTCACCGTTATGTCGTTATGTCAGCGAAAGTACAAACACTGATGCCAAGGTGTTTGCACTTCTTGTTATTCCGTCGCCATGGTTATGCCGACGCCGCCAGCCGCTACAAACGAGGTTGGAGCTCTAATTCTTCTCTTCATTGTTCTTCGGTTCGTTCCAGTTCAGGATCCAAATCTTATCCCAAAGCGAACATATTTAGCCACTTTGGCATCACAATTGACTAAATATTCTGCCGAAAATAAATATTTGTATTTTCAACTTTCACTGAGCTGGTGACTTTGTTTACAATCCGAACACGACTGACAAAAGTTATTTACATAACTATTTATTTGTAGCTAATAATATACATAGTATATTAATATTCCGTCAGACTGTTTACAGTATACATTATTTTTAAGTGCTTATTTGTACGTTATTATCTTGTAGTAATTTCAGGTCCAATTTATTTACCTATCGATTCTTGCAATGGGTTACTCCTGAATTCTTTATTAATCATCTATTATAATCTCATGAATATTCTGGCAATATAATATTAACGCATTACAATCACGATTTATATAGGATATTTATGGAGTACATTTACATGGTTTCAGTGGCGGCCTCTACACACGCTACGACGCAACAATCGCCAACATCGTCGTCGCAGCCTAACATCATGTTGCAAAGCCTAAAAGATCAGACCCAGAAAACCAGCAGCGCCATGTATGACATGGATAAATCGATGGTCAAAGGTAATATACCCGTAATTCAGTTTCAGAACTTAACAATCAGTTTTCAAAAGTCTACGTGTTCTTGAGACATAGAAAAGTTAATCTATAAAATCTAAGAAATAAGCATTATCCAAAAAGAGTTACGGATATATTTTTGTGTATTTTTTTTGTTATTTTAGTTTTAGTAATAAGGATAACTACTGTCTCTGGAAATTTTATGCTCACAACTTGTTTTAAGTAAATTTAGTGTTTATACAAACCAATATACAAGTATTAATATTTCCAGCTGCGGATAAAGCAATGGACAAAGTTTTAAACGGAGACATGGATATGGTCTATAAAATGAAGAGTGGTGGTCAACGTAAGTTGTTTTCTTACACTAATTACCTATTTCTTACTAGGACTTATAAAATAGCATTTAATTAGTGGTGGGCACATAGGGTTATTAAGAGTTGTGATGATAAATTTTTGCTATAATTATGGTGGTGCTGCGATGGTTTGTAATGCGTCGAAATAGATTTGTCAGATTCGTACAAGGCAATGATCCATAGCCCTACTTGTTAAATAAAATATGTAGCGGACGCCTGGTGGGGTCTCATTGCAATATCACGCACGTATACAAACCTACATACACATACATTTATGTCCTTTCGGGTGGGCAGAACCTCGAAGATATAATATCTCCTAGGTCACTTTTTAGTATGATATTAGGGTTGCGATGTTATAATGGAACATTGGTGACAGGTTGCTAGCCTTTCGCTTAATAAATTATATTTATTCTCAAATCCCTTTGTCACCTCCTACGACATGCTGAGAAGACAGCCAGTTGGCATAATTTTTACGTTCCAGAGTAGCGCAGGACATATATAGTGTAATTGAATAAACTATTAAAGTATTCTGTTAAGTTTTAGTGTGTATAGAAAGATCGTTTTTCTTATTTCAGAAATTCTACGTTAAGAGAGTAAATCACGAAACCAGAATTTTTCAACAATCAACAGGCGATCGATGGCATAGATTATTGTGTTTGTTGTATTAATATTATTCTGTTATTATTAAGTTTGTAATTATAATTACAATGTACCTACTTAAAGATTATAATACAATGTTATTTACTAGTTAAGAACAATGTTTAAATTGGTCAGCTGGTGATGGTTCCAAGAAATAAATAATATATTATGTGTTACTGTTGTGTTTTCTGTATTTATTTATAAAAATGTTGGTACATAGTATTGTCTGATGTTGATTTATATATCTTAGACATATTTCCCTTTTGAACATTACATTTAGACTTTTAGGACTATCCGTCATGTTAGATGAACTGTTGCCAGTACATCGTCTAATAACAGAAACGACTGAATACGCTTGTGGGACTTCTTTAAATATAAGACCCGTAACGAAGGCATTGAAATAAAATTCTTAGACTTACCACCTACCAGGCTAATTCTCGGAATATAATAGTAATTTTAAATAGGATAAACCTTCTACGAAGTGGACGTAAATAAATAACAATGTGCTAGGGCCAGTTCTTTTAATTTTCAATAGGTGGCGTTAACGTATAAATCATTCATTTCATGACTCTTACTGCTTTTTAATCAGAGGTTATTGGTCATTTACCATAATTATTTGGTATTATTTCGAAATGAATGAATTAGTTAGATAGACCTTTTCACTTTAAACTGCTCAATGTTTATGTGACCCTGGTATTTCCTATTGTATATAATATTGTTTCTAGCGAATATTCAAGCCATTTTGTTAGCCCATGGCAAACAACGACAAAAATCAACCCAGCTCTTGCAGACGCTTCTTAAGTATGATATTATCTGTGTTAATGTTCTGATGTTGGAAAATGTATGTGTGTGAATTTCAGTTGAAATTACAGGCTTTAAGATGTAAAGGGAAAATAAAAATGAAATTACTATATTTAAATTATAATATATTTATTGCTTAGTAATACAGTGTAACAAAAGTTGTTTTAAAATAGGAAACTAAAGTTACTAAGGTATCAAATGCTAATAAATGCAATTGTCAATTATAAAATGCAGTTTCCACGTTATCACATTCAGGAAATTATTACTTTGAGAGTCCATTATTAAAGAAAATATCAAACAACGATAATTTGTTTCGAACACCAAGACTTAGTTACAAAATTCGTATTTTAAAAATCTCATTTATCCTAATTTATACTACCAATCATACACGTCTATATATAATTAAAGTTTTCAATTTTATTTAAATTTCGACAATATGTACATTATATTTATAATATCAAAAAAGCACCTCTGTTCAGGCACTGTAAGATGAACAATTTTGTTGTAATATCAATGTTCTTCACACAATCTAAAAGCGCCCATAGTCTATAAAGATTTACAAATTAACGACTTAAACGTAATTAACAAACGTTACATTAAATAATCCACATACTCAAGTCTCAGACATTCACAGCACATACCTAATTCGATAAACATTTTCATTTAAATTACTTCAATATATCTAGAAATGCATTAAAAATTGGTACGACTTTCAATTGGGTCCTGTAGCCAGGTAATGTACAAATTTTAAATTTAGCTTAAAATAATAGAAGTGTCAATTATAATTTACGCATATCAATGATAGTATTGTGACAAAATTGTTTGTGTTTTCGTATTGAGAGTTAATTAGAAGCTAATATCACTATATAAAGGAAATGATTTCCTAATAAGTAGAGTCTTTGAAGGCATTTGGCCTCGTCGTGACACATGAGTCGGACAAGGGTCGTCGTCCGACTCATACAATATTCTTCCTTTCAAGTCAACGACGCAGCAGTTCCCGCTGACGCTGTGTGAGTTGAAATGAAGATCTAAATTTAACAGATCGTTAAATTATTTTTCCTAACATAACCTTAAAATTTTCTATAACTACACTTAATGCTAATCCCATACCGTCACCCAAGATTGCACATAATACCCGATAGATTTATTTTGCAGTCATGCCTAATGCGGCAACTAGTGTACTTAATCACACCGGCTTACTTTAGAAGGAAGAGATGAGAAAACATTCAGGGCTCTTGACATGCCTATCAGATATTTGGATGACTCTTTGCTAAGTTTCATTAGTTCTAACTTTATAACACAATTATCATGTTTCACTCATTCCGAGCAACACGCTTTTGACATCTCTTTTATGTTCTTCGTCTACAACAGCGTTTCAATATTAATAACAATATCTAATCCATCCATTGCATATTGAATTTCTATATCTGGTGATAAAAAATGTAAGAAAGAAGATTTTTTGAGACTTCGAGTCAATTATCCTATTTTCTCGGAATACAGGTGCGTTACAGAATAAGCATAACTGTAACAAAACTTAGCAAAGATTACAGCATATCAAAGCTGATGTTGATAAAAGATGAGAAAAAATCTTAACAAAAAATTTCGGAAGACAACATTATTAAAAACTATCAACAGTTTTGTGGTTCCAAATTTTGTATCACTTGTGACAACAAATAGTGACACATTATTCACTTGAAGACACTTTTTAGGACGGAATAAAGTCAGTATAAGTCGGATGCTGCTCTTCTAGCAATTAGTTGTGGACTGGCATAGGCAGCTGTGACAGGAGTTGGTTTGCGAAGGTGGCATTTGTGAATTTGAAGTGTCTCTTGTCGTAGAACTTTAGTAGCGCCGGTGAATATGGATGTTGTTTCTTCAAATGCATGTAATGCTCCTCCGGTTCTGAAGTAGTGTGACCACATTCTTCGCAGACGTACATCTGTGGACAAGGTTTAGACACGTTTTAGTTTTTTTCAATGGATTTATACTGTGTAATACGAACAAAACCACTACATTCTATACGCTAAAAAAACACAGGTAATTTATGTGATATCATTAATAGTTTATAGGTCCTATTATTTATATTCATAATTCCCCAATAAGGTGATACCTAATTCCTTAGTCGATTCCTGTCATGCCGGAAATAAGGCAGCGGGTATGCTCAGGACAATATACATAATTGTAACCACTTATTTAAACCCTTCTAGAGTATTCATGACTTGTTTGCGAACTACATGAGGATATGTTTATACATCTTTGACGACAATCAAACATTACAGTTAACTTTAAGTACTAATAGATAAAGTCAATATTGGCTGAAGTAATTACCTTGGCTCTGCGCTCCTTGTACGCGTACGAGTGTTGAACACCGTGGACCTTCAGGCAATGAGACTCCAAAGAACACCTTTGCGTGAAAGACTTCTCGCAGAGGTTGCATTTGTAGGGCCTCACGCCAGTGTGTGTTCGCGTGTGTCTTTTCAGATCAAAAGTGTCATTGAAGCCTTTTCCGCAGAATGTGCACAGATACCTCTTCACGTCTGAGTGGCATTTCATGTGACGGTTGAGTAACCTTTGCAAACTGAAGTTCTTTGAACACACTCTGCAGACAAATTTGGTGGGGTCATCTTCACTAACTAAAACTTGCTTATTCTTTTCGTCTTCTCTTTGCTTTGTGTTAGCGTCTGTTGCGAACGGGTTTTTGATTCCGTGGCCGCCGTTGATGAATTCGATTGGCGCTTCAGCTGGAAGACCAAGCTGGAAACAAAAAACAATCATATTAATAATCAAGTACCCATTTGGACAGCAGGTGCTTTTTCCTAGAGATGAAGCTGAGGCCAAATCAATAAGAGCTGTCCAAACACACACGATTATATTTATAGAAATAATAAAGATAAAGCATAGTTGATTTAGGCTTAGCGTGAAATAATATCACTCATAATAATTTGCTTCAATGTCATAGTTGTACAATAAGTTAAGCTCATCGAAGAAATTTAAGACATTGAAGAAATTTAGAAACTAAGAGCTTCGCCTTTAAATCAAGTAATGCTTACCCTTTGTTGCAAAACGTGCATTTTGCCATCAGAGCCTTTCTTGAGACTTACAGCAACAGCGGGACTGAGTGCAGAATTCTCGACGTGGTTGCTGCTATCCAGGGAGCTGTTTCCGCCGGGCGAAGGGAGAGATACAGCACTCGGAGAATCTAATTCCAGAGGGTGACTCGCAAATGGGAATCCAGGAGATAGAATCTGCTGGCGCTGTTGTAGCTGTATTTGGATCTGCAACTGCTGCATCTGGCCTTCATTGTGCTGGAGGGCGGGGTTAAGTTGCGCTAAGAAATCAGTACGTTCTCTCATGAAGCCATAAGATGGATTTTGCTCCAATCCTGCTAGGTTCAAGTAGTTCTTGTCATATATGTTCTTGTTTACATGTTCCGCTAATGATTCTATATCTACCGGATTATGAACTGAATCTGGGGAGATGGATGCGGAATCTCTGAGTTCTGTCTCAGTGATTGAGTTGTTCAGAAGATTGGCGAAGTCTTCTCCTGAATCTGACAAATTGCTTAGAATGTTATCTGAACCTGACGGGAATGACAGTGTAGTTGTAAACTGATAGTTGTCTATTCCATCATCTCCCATGTCCATTACGACAGGGTCATCGAAATTATGCCCATAGTTACCCATAACTCCCAAGCTCTCAAACTTCCCATCGCAATCAATTGCTTCATCTTTCAGAGCCAAGCCACAGTGAGCGTTTTGCATTAAAGAGTACTGTTTACTTTGTTCGGGAAAACTTGGCGAGTTATCGTTGTTTTCACATCCCATGTTGAAACCGTTCATTATATTAAATTCACTTGAGAAAGATCCATTTGCGTTGAAACCATTCTGACCGCCCTTGGTGGAAGGTCCTAGGGTCTCATAGAACGGTGGTAGACTGCCACTGGGTGGGCTATTAGGCCCATAGTTAGATCGTCCATCACGGCCGTTTCCGCCGCTGCCTGATCCGCCGCCCATGGCGCCTCCACCGCCAGATGAGGGCGCGGCGCCGCCACCTCCACTGCTGTAGTTTCCGGTGCTACCACTGCTCTGAGTACCGTTACCGGAGCTGTTTCCTCCGGTGGACCTTCCATGACCAGCTGCAGCGTTCAATATCCCAGCAACTTTAATAGCGGGGCGATTTCTTAGGACAGAAATTGGCCTATTTAGTATACCGTTAGCGATTTTCGAGCTGCTCGTACGTCTCTGTTCCCTGATTTTCTTTTCTGTTTCCTCATCTTCAGTTTCTCCACGCTTCTTTGCGATCACGTAGTCAATCGGCTGATCTTGTTCAGGTTCAGTGGAAGGCAAAGTTGCAGGGATTGACACTTCCTCTTTCTTGCCATCTCGGAATTGGGATTGTGAAGGCGTACGTTGGATAACTGATACTTTTTGGCACCTGATGCCGTCAATGCTAAGAGAAGGAACGGGACCAGGTGATGGTGACGTGGGTGGTGGAAGCACGATTGGTTCAGAACTGATTGTATCTTTCTCTTCCTTGATAAGGGGTTTTTGTTCAGGCTGTTTTTCAAGAGGAACAACTGGAGAGTATTGCTTCCTTTCAGCCTGTGTAAGAACATGGCCTCGGTGAGAGCCATATGGGATATCTCCTCCGAGAATGGAGGAAATGAATCTTCTTGGTTCTTTAGGGTTGTCTCTTGGTTCATGAAGAGACGAGTTCTTCTCTCCAAATATGTCTTGGACTGAAACAAAATAATATCTCGTTAGATTGTTTATCTTCGTTTTAAAGTATAACTTAAGATTAATTAATTATGTTAATTATTTAAGATGAAGAAAAAAAAACTAGGGATTATTTCAGGTTGTGTATCAGGTGATATATATAGGTGTTTGCGCTCTCTGATATAATGACATCAACTGCTATGATTACTATGGATATGCTAATGCTATAAATTAAGTTATGTTTTAATCATTAAGTATGTTAAAGGTGAAAAATTTGCAGTAACTTTATTGAATTTTTCGCTACTTATACGGTCATGCCAGTTTATCTAAATCTTTAAGTTAATATTCTGTATAAAAAAGACTTGTCTGAATCACCTTCACCAAAGCACAAACAACAGAAATTACAAATGAAATCGAAACGTTGAGTAACATTGCCAATGTCGCAATTCAAAGGAAGCGTACGCTACCACCATTTGATATTTTATTTCATTCATGCATTGAAAAATTTGCATTCAGCCAACGCTAGATCCATAAGTCAAGTTGTAAGGCCACGCGGTGTGACCGTGATAAGTGCACGGAGGCTCTGTCGTGTGATGTTTGCCGGGTAGTCGCAGTAACCGTTAGCAACGATTTAGCTTGTTTGCGTCATGCGCGGGCGTCGAGACTACTCGGGGCAGTACGTCATTCGCAACGCTATTCATTTTCGGTAAATACAACCATTTGGAACTTATGGATTTTATTTACGTGATATTCTGCTTAATTTAATTGAGTTTAATATAATAAAATTATAACGTACAAGTTGTCTGTATTGGCTTAGTTTTTGAGATTTGGTAGACATTCTCCAGTTTGAAATGATTGTTAAAATAAGATAAGCATGTTGAAACGAGTATACATAATTATTCGTAAACACAAAAGCAATGGACAATACCAAAGACAACTGTAACAGTCGAAACCAATTAGCGGAATGTGCGAATAAAACAGACTTTTTGTTTTAAAACGGTAAGAAGTCAAGGTCTCCTAATTAGCGTAAGTATTCATATCTATTCAGCCAGTTGCTCGCGGTTTCCTGTCGACAGGGCAGCCTTGGCTCAGAACTCATTATTTTGGCCATTAAAAGAACGGCCTGTCATTTCGTATTATGAACTTGAAGAACGTGAACCAATAAATAATATTACTGAACAGTATTCATCACGTACAAATCCACTACAATTTGTCTGTATGATTATAGGCTAGTTTTTTCTCGTATTTTATCTTAAGTGCCTTTAAATATTAGGAAATTCAAGTGTGCACAAAGTAATACCATGAGGCGAAGCTAAACAAAGGATTTGTTTTTAGATTTTAGCATAAACTTGCGAGTTTTGTTTACCGAGACCTTATCGTTATTGATTGGAACAAAACGAACATCTAGTGTAAGTGTACACAATATTCCGTTACTTTTATGTTAGAAGAAAAGAAACCTGATGTAAAGCTATTCAACAATACCTATTCGATCTTAGTAATATAGATATAACATTGTATTGAAGACATTATGGCGCTATAATAAGTAGTAAGTTGCGAAGAGTACATGAGGAAGCATCGATGGCTATAAAAATAATTAAAAAAAGGATTATAAAGATCGTAAAAGTCACGAACTGGCTCCGAATAAGAAAAAAACGCCGGCGTACGGCGTCGAGGCTGAGGCGGCGCTGTTCGTCCGACCATGTCCTTGTAGTCCGGTAGGGGTTATCGCACGCTCATAGCATTTAAAACGTTAAAGTGGGCATTATAGAACCGCTTCTTCAAAACAGACACATCACATTCCGTTGAAGCCTTTTTTCCATAAGTACCGATAGCACACGGTAAACGGAGAGCCCGTAATTCGTAGGTGTAGGTCACAATCAAGGACGATGTCGTTGTTTTTTTTAACGCCCATGCATCCGTTAGAAATGTGATTCATTATCAAGTAAACGATTTACTTCCATTAAATTGTGGCGTCACTTAAGATGCGTCATAAAAATGGCGTAAAATCAGAACGTCAATATTTAAGACAGTAAAAAGCATAAAAATTTATAATACAAATACTCGAAAACGTCTGGCATTGAGATACTAAACAAAAGGCTTAAATATTAATAACATCTTCGTGGATCGCTGTGTTGTGCTCTTTACATCTCTTTTCATTTACATTGTGGTTGACGCGTCAGTTTTAATGTGGCTACGACATTGTACTTAGACAAGCAAACGTTTTTTGCTCGAGATAAAATAAGCGCGCAGTTAGAGTAACACAAAAACTCTTCGGAGCGTTGTTATTATTTTATTCACGCCATGAATCACGAATATATTCGGCGAGGGTTAATGACCCAAATTGTTTTGTGAACTGTTCAAGGCTATGTGCGCAACTAATTTGACTAGTTCGGAAAAAAATCCAGTATTATTAAGTAGGTATCTTGTTTGTCGGCACGGTCGTATTTTCGATTCCTATGTCAGGTTGCCTTCGGTTTTATTACGAAACCGTTGACGACCGTTACCGTTATTTAAAATTCTTTGAAAAGATTATAAACATCTTAAGTCCTGACCTTTTCAGATTAAAAAACTACTTATGGAGTATTTTAAAAGCTTCTACGTTATATTTTTGATTCTACGACTGGTCTAACATTCCAAACCGGTGAAACATTGTTAAAGAACTTAGTAATAACTTTTGTATTTCAATTTTTACTATAATAGTCACTTGGAAATAGGTCAACCTCTCCTTGAATGTCAATAACGATAGATTTAAATCGGACAATATGTGCGAAATCGGAACACTGCATTATTCAATATTTCCTAACACATTTGTACGATTACATTTCGCAACTGTAGTTCTAATATTTTTTCTCATACATTTGCAAAGTTGTTTATTGCTTTGTTAACACACTCTTAAGTTTCTTCGTATGGGTTATATGTCGTGCCAGTACCTATTTACTTGTACCTGACTTGCCGAAATTAAGTTACGTACAATGTCGGTTCTTTTTAAGTCGGCTTTAAATTGCTCCAAAATTCACGAGCATCACTGATTATCTTTTTATTGTGGTAAGAACCACGAATGTAACAATAGCTAAGATGACCTTACTGTGAGTCGATGTAGTTGTTCGCATAATCCAAAACTCAGCTCCAATTTATTACAGGTTTAAAGGCCTAGTCACATATTTTCAGTTACATAGTCTTATAGGTATACTAAAAGTTATTAAAATTGAATAGAGGTATGCATGGATTGTGTACGATGTAGATTTTAATTTTTTAGTCTATATAATTCTATAAAGCTTCACGTATGAGTAATTCGTTCTCAAGCCTACTTGAGAGGTTGTCATGGCGGGTAGCTATAAATGTATAGCTTTATCCGATAAGCTGGTATAAATTATATTAAACCAAAGTCTTCTACGGTAAGTGGACATGCGATCTCTGAGTACAGGTCGTGGTTGATGTGCAGTAAAAACACACGATTTGTAACCGCTTACTCGTTCGGGGTAGTCAGAGATTTGCGTGTGCCTATGTGGAGGTCTATGGACTGATGATGTTCTGTGTAAGTATGAGCAGATGTATAATAATAACACAATGTCATACTCGCATTTAATTTCCTAGTTGAGCTATGCAGGTGAACAGCTGATTGTAAAACCGCCGGCGAATAATTTTATAGTGCTAATTAGTGTGTTGTTTAACCGACCACACGACGCAATGCAAGTAGCAGATGTAAATGCGCATTCAAATAGGTGTGGCACAATTATAGTCCGAACTATCCGTCCCGCATGCAAGGAAAGGAACGGGCTCTTAAAACCGGTGTTTGCCCATTTAAGTACCAGACCTCTGATGGCCCTTGCTAAGCAATATTAGGTACTATATCTTACTAAATAAGGATCATTTAAGCATAGCCCAAATGAGTGTTAAGGGCAAAGAATGTTGGGACTATTCCTAGAACGTGAGGCGGTCACGTCACGTGCAGAACATCTTGAGTCAAGGACCGAGCGAAAAAATGGCAAACGGTTTGATATAATGGATGCTTTGGACACTTTTTGATAGTTTGGGTCTCATGTTTCAATGATATTTATGTTACAACATTAGCGTATTTATAAGTTTTAAAATTGTGTTAGTTATTGTGCTATAAAATATTGTGAAATTAATTATGGGTATAGAAAATTACAAAAATATGAATGAAGTATAGTTTACAGTACAAATATGTAATGTTATTTCATGATACATGCGTTCGCAGAGGTTCAATAAATATTTTTGATTTCTAGAAACAATTTGCGACTATTGTCGGAGCGCTTAGTGTTTTTAGAGCAAGCGAGTGGTAAGAAGGATGAAAAAAGTGAACAACAATGGCCAAGCGGACAATGGCTCCGTCTGGCCTGTTCGAGATAAATGCTCTTTTTTGTCTTTTGGCCAAAATGGCGATGTCCATTCAGGCACGGCAATAACTACGCGATAAGGCTTAATCCGAAAATGTTCTTTTGTAAACAAAAGACATTTGCATGGTTCGAATTGGCGATAAGTGGCTTGCAACCAATGCAAGGTTTCCCTCTTTTTGGATCCGAGCTACTTTGATTCAAATGTTACGTGTTCGATCATAAGCGAGTGTTTAATATAAAAACTGAGATTACGTAAGGCTTTCAATAGAACATTAAATTGAAGTGCTTAGTAAAAGATTAGCAGATTTACGAGTTATGAGAACAAATCAACATGTTCGAAGATAAAATAAAAAGAGTAGGACATTTGGCTTGTTAGAACGTAATACCATTCTTGAATCGTTACATGCAATTAAAATCAATGCTATAAGAGTGTTTAATCTCCACTCTAGTCCCAGGACTTACAGTATCTGCTTTATTTATCATCTGCAATATTAATCCATACTTGTTTCAACAGTTTTAGCAGTGTTCAACAACCTACTCGTACCTATGATGACAGGTTTTCCACTCGCTGTGCGTGAAGTGTTAATCTGATCCTTTTGTGTAATGAACCAGCCATGTCTTTGCGATGCATGTCAACAGTAATGGACCCTTGGCCTTAATGAGTGCGTAAATAGTACAAGCGACTGCAAGATTTTTACACCTTTATTCCTCATACCTAATTGGTTATGACATGGTGATTAAAGTGACATCTTGCAGATTCGGTTCTTTAAATTATTGTTTAAAATAACATCTACCGTAATTAGGAAAATAGTTTAATCATTATTATAAACTAAGTACAGATGTAAGCAAAGAAATATGTGTATATTTTCCAATAATCAAAAGTTGCAAAAGCTTAGCTACTTTTCTTTCTTCGTTACTCTGACTATATCGAATATTTTCTAAGTAACTGATGTATAATTTGCCACCAATTCCATCATAGTTCATAACCGCAAGTCTATAATAATATATATTAATAATTCGCAGCTGACTATGAGATCGTGTGTGCACTTAACGACAAGTGAGACGGTTAAACACGAACATTCGCGACAAGAGGCCGATATACTGACATTTGTAAGCTGCCCTGAATAAACACCAGTAATGGTAATGTTAAGTCAATATAGACATCGTGTGTAGGTTTTAGTATGTGTATTTGTTTGTTATATATACTAATTTATAGATATAATGTAGATGTAACTAGGTAGAAGTAAATTTAAGTGTAACGGTGTATAAGTAATATAATTTTATAAGAATCTAATAGTGTTGCGGCGGAAAACTAAAAAAAATAGTAGTGACGACGGTAGACATTTATTCCGCAACAATTTTAAATGCCTTTTTGGCTTATATGTCATTAATTACGGGCCAAATTATAGCGGGTTATCGATTATGTTTTACTAAAAGCATATACGGTAACGATATTGCATTGAATACTTGATACATAATTCATTCAATTGATTTTAGTAACATTTTTGTATAAAATTTCGGCAGTCGTGACTCATTGATCATGTGACCATGATCATCAGCTTTACAAAGGTGCCAAATATAACTGTATTATTTATGTTAGGTCGTATTTAATAGCAGTGCTTGCTAGCGTTCTCAAGATCAACCTTGTAATACAAAATTATAACGAGACTAACTTTTAGCCATTTATCTCTACAATCATTAAAGTTATGGGCCATTATTAATAAAAATAATTGTTACTCGCACCACCAATAGCCTTCGCTGAACGTATCTATAACCTTCAAAATATTTCGACACGAAAAAGTGTTTCGCATCGCACGCATGTATTTGCGATTAAATCCCGGCAGAGGAGTCGGCAAAAGTGATCCGTCAGAGTTAATAAAATGTTTAAACTATCACCTTTTGAAACTTAGATTACTGAATATACAAGTTATAAGATATTTGTAATATTTGCTTATGCGCTAAGAAGTATGAGATAAATTACCAACGCTTAAGTTGCAGCGAGACTAGATTAATACAGTAGCCGCGTGCTCGTTGATGTCTTTTGTAGCGAGCAAATAGCAATATGTGAAATGCTTTCGATTACTTTTCTTACATATTTTGTTTACTCAATTGACTACTGTCTTTCGTTACTCGAATTATTTATTACATTCTTTTGAATAATATAACCTTACAAAAAGTATATATAACAAACAGTTCTGTGAATGGCACAAACACTTATCTTGGGGACGGTGGTATAATTATGAGTGCATGTGGTGTGAATGTAGTTTTGACAATGAGTGCACTTGCTGTCTGCAGTCAAAGGCTTAGGGGGCCTTTACGACCTTCGGTTACGCAAGGCTTCCGCTCTTGTGCCCTTTTGTTTACAGGTGCGTTGTACTCCACCTGTGCTTAAATTGTGCACTGAGCCACGTAATTATGCAATGTAACGTTTATTTATCTTGAAGATGTCTTTAGTTTAACTACATTTGTAAAAGAGGGCGTTAGAGTTACATTTTTATCCTTAAAAAGGTTCTTTGAAGATAATTATCGTATCGTAATGATGTCAAAAGATATTTTTGTCAAAGAAATGCGCTTACCAAATTTAGTTAATGCTTAAGTTACTTATAAACTTTATAAATATATATTTATATCCATATAAATTGACAAAGGAACGTGGATCAATTCTAGTACAGATAGAAGGGTGAATATAATATTACCACATTGAATACTAAATCCAATCGAAACCTATTATGATCAAAACATAACTGTGTTTGACAATCAAACCAATACCAGGAAAATTGCACGGTTATTCATACATCAAATCCGTTACGCATCACGAGATGAATATGTAAAATAAAAGAATAAATAAAGAGTCACACGTTCGGTCGTCAGGCAATTGTCATAGGACTCGGATAATTATGCTAATCTATAAAAGAATGGTGCGGTCAGGGCTTGAGCGGTGACTAACCTAAATAACAAAAGCGTACTGAGTGTCAATGAATGCGGCCGGAAGCAATGCCATCGCACCACAATGGCCGACACCTATCGTCCGGTGATGACCAAAACGGGTAACACCATAGTTGGTGCTGTGTTTTGTTAATGTCCTTTCAAAAGTTCCCGTGTTAGGACCTATATGCTCATATTTTATTGTCTTAACGGTAAAGGATTGTTCATTTTATATTCGATTATGATATGTTTTTTAATTAATGTTTTTTCTTTTGCGAAAGCAATCAAATTATGACAAAACATTTACATGTCATTTACCTCGCGTTGACAGCCTGTCGTTAACTACATTTCAGTTCTGAAGGTCATTGATTCGATGAAAAAATATTATCAGTAACACATTCAACATTTTCAGAAGGCTGGGCACCACATTGACGCAGTAGTGCTAAAAAGCATTGTTCTAAATTTTTTAGCACAAATTTGTTAATAGAGTGTACCTACTAGGAAATACAATAGTAACGGTTACATCAGTGTTTTACACATCAAGAATAATACAGGTGATTTCTTTAGAACGATATAGATCATACGCATACAACTAGATACTTGTCTATCTCCTATATCTACGTAACTACTATTTTTTTGACGTGGAAGAAGTTCTAAGAAGTGTTTGGCAGAATATCTGAGTGAAGTAAATAAATGGAAATTGAAGACGGGGGCTGTCTCGGCTGAAGCCGTTACTCGAGTGACAATGACAGCCCGAGATTAGGATCAGTCGCCCGCAGGTTAGCAGGTAGTCGCTCGCCGAGATGAAAATGTACCCGAGATGAATAAGCGAAACGAAGAATTAGTGTACCAAAACAGAAATGTTTTATTGTTAGTTTTTGTGACTCTTAATGCTTTTAAAGGAAATAATTAATAACCCTTGAATAAGTAATGAACAAGCGAATGCAGTTAGAAAAGGGTACATGAATATGTCGTTGATGTGCATCACCTCGTACCAGTATATTCTATCTAAATTGGAATGGCAGAACTCACCAGGCTCCTTGTCCTTCTTGGACAGCAGCGCGAGGGGTCCGTCTCGGAAATCCACGGGAGAGCACAGGCGCAAGCCATCCGCCTTGGGCGAGAACGGATCGTGGCTTTCCTGCAGCCACTGCTGCTGCTCGTGGAGCCGCTTCTTGATCAAAAAGATCTTCGGCATCTTGCTGAATGATCACACTTCACTAGATACTGGAGTTCGTCTTTCACACTAGTTTTGTCGAAATTCACCTCGTCCTGGGCTTATCAACACTAGCATCGTGCAACACTATACGTCGGTTGGGTAGCTGCTTGTGACAGCGTGGCCGCTAGCGGCACAAGTGATCCCGTTGGCCGCTGCTTTGGAACTGAGCGAGCGGTGCGTGCGAGCCGGCGCGGGCGCGGCGACACCGTTGCACGGACAGGTCCGCCCCCGCCCCCGCCCCCGCCGGGACAGCGCCCGCGCAGCCTCCCGCTCCTCATCTGCCCTCCGATATAGGTTCCAGTAAAAGTGCTGTTGTTTATACCGACACATTGTCCTCGGCTTTATTATTGTGTAACTTTCACCTACGGCTATTATTTTTAACCATTTAAGAGGGTTGCTTTTAACGACGACCTAATCTAGGATAATGAAAATATTTCAGATATTTATGATAATTACTGTATCAATAAATATATCGGCAAATGTCATGTAATGACATATTATACATCTTTAAAGCCTAAAAGCTAGTCCTTATTTTTCAAAATTTAAGAGTATAAGTCACATGTTGGATGTAATTAATAGATGCTTTTCTGCCTGGGAATGTCACAGGAAGTTACTGAAATACTAGGAGTAAATGACATTCATATGCTAAGGTTGCTACTGATTCGAAGTATCTAAGACTTGTCTAAATGTCCAATAATAAATGTGACTAAGATATGTAACCTAAACTTGCCCAGCGAAAACTATCGATACCCGACACCTTTTCTGCTCTGCTGTATAATTGTTTTCACTTTACAGGACAATGCCATCTTCAATAGACTACTCAACATATTATGGCTTCGGACAAAATCTCCAATATACATATTTATAACTACGTTTATTGTACGAAAGCGGCGTTTTGACGTGTAAGTCGATATCCTATTGTGATGTCTGTTTACCTGGCGCCTTTGCGGCAAAAAGCTCCAGACGCACCACTCAACAAGGAGGATAATAATAAAACTTTCAAAGTTTAGTATCTCTAAACAAACATATTCACGTTGTTTTATCCCTTGGGGCTGGACAGACCCTAAGGGTCTTAATATGTTTTTAAGTTTCCTTACCGAAACCAAGACTTAGTTTTAATTAATAGTAGTAAGTTCAATTAGTAATAGTGTTTGTACGTAATAGTTAGTGCTTGTAAATGACGACATGGCTTACCACCTGTCACATTGAGTACAGCCACCTCGAACCCACGTGTTGACCAGATAGTTAGTATCTGCTCGTCTTACAACAAAGTCCATATATTGCCTTAGTTACCCTTTACAAAAAGCTAGGAAGAATGGCAATTTTTTTATCATTTAATAACATTGCATACCTGCCTGTATTGTAACTGCATTTCACTGGTTTGTTCGTAAAGACTAATAAGCACATGCTAGCTTAAGGGTTAGGTTAGGTACTATTAGGGATTATTATAGGAACCTCTAATACATGTGATTTCTCTGTATTCTCAAGGCATATCAGGAAGAAGACCGCAAGTTTTATATTCCATACCAACTTAGCACTGTTATACACTTGATTCATCAGTTTCTTGTATTATGTTGCGTAAACTGATTATATTAGGCCTGAACTATATTAGCCCTTTAAATACTACTTGTAATATATCATTGCTAATTCCTTGTTATTTGCATCACTATTGACATTGGACTGATTGGCAAAGCAATATGGATGCTTGATGTTTTTAGGTCCTTATTGTAATTTCATGTCCTTATAGAGTAACTTATTAAGTATAAAATAGATCAGAACAAAAGAACTAAAGCGAGCCGATGCTTCTTTGACCTAATATATATGTAATGCACGTGTTAAGTAAGTCGTGCGGCGTTATGATCGCACAATCTACATTTCTAAGATCAAGGCCATCTATGAGGTAAAATCTTTGTTCTATGGTGGAGGTGGTATCAGTCTTTTAATAGATAACACTAAATAAATTCATTGGAAGAGAAATTTAAAAAGAAACATAAATAAAGATCACGATAATTGAATTGAAGTTAGAGACTGAATAATTAGTTGTTACCTCAGTTATTATCATATGTCTACATTTAATAACTTAGATATCTATAACATCTTACGTTAATTTTTATTTAGCGTAATTAACTATTTTTTCATACTAGTTATAACAAAGTATTCAATTGGTATTAAAAAGTCTTAAAGATTTGCAAAAAAGCATTAGTATAATTAAATCATATATTTAACATTCATAGTCGTAGTAAACAACATCGTAGCACACATTTATGGGTAAGCAAATTAATTCCGGTATGAAACCATATACTGATTAAAAAAACAGTCTGCCCGTGACCATGGCTGCTGCAACGTAGCCGAAACTTCGGGTTAATAAAGGTAACTTTATTATATAAAAACTTACGCGATAAGTCCCGTTAGTTATTAATCATGAGAGTTTAAAACAATTTCATCTATTCTTACTATAAGTTCTAAAACTATACCTTGCCAAACTGACAAATGAGGAATTGTTAGGAAAAAGATTATACTGTTACTTATTAATTATTGTCTATAAATTTGTGTAATTTGTTAAGTCTTTAGTATGTTGAAGGTTTATTCAGCTTCCTGATGTGGTTTTTACAGATCTGACATGTAGCACATAAGGCTTAGAAACAATATCACCAGAGGATTCCGAATTAGGTTATAACTAGTTTACTATAGAATTATGCAACATATTCAAAGGTAATATTTTATTCTCGGCAATAATAACCATGCCTATGTTGTATTTAGAAATGCATTACTTTATATTCTTTAAGGGCGTGGATGTTTTTTATAACATTTGTTACAAATGTTCATACAGATCAAGCCCGTCTAAGCAGTCTAACCTCAATATTCCTGCTAAAAAGGGCCCTTGGAGATATTATCTTCGTCGTTCTGCCAACCCCGAAAGGAATTTTAGCTCGTGAATGTATGTGTATACAATAATGATAGAAGGAATATCCATAGTCTTTGATTCTTCTTAGATCTCGGTCTGATATGAAGCTCGGCATGCGATTGCGCAACCCCCACCTCCCTTGCGGTTCCACGCCGGTGCCGCCTCCGATGCATTGCATTGCGCCTCATAGACTATAAGATTAAATAGACTATGGAAAGCTCAGAAAAAGGTGCTTATTTAGAGATATATTTTAAGCTTATTACACGAGCGCACGTGTACAAAGAATACAAGGGATGTGCAAAAAGCATCATTTTTGTCAGATTATATTGATTGTTCTTCATGTTTAAATAATCCAAATATGCGTCAATGTGTTGACGTTTTCATGTGCTATCTATGTATGAGAAACTCCTACATCAAAACTATTTATTTGTGTACAATATTTTAATGACATACTTAATACTAACTTAATAAATCTACAAGTGCTCATGTAATTTTTTAGAATTTACTACGTTTATCATATATCATAACTTGTACTTACTCCATGTAAGAGCGCTAACCATCGTCTATTACGAAATATAGGCAGGTTTTCACTCTATATAATATTCTCTTACTACAGAAGATACGTGTTTAAATCGTGTATAAGTCAGATCTAAACAATAACCTGTACTGCAATGCAAGCCAACCGGCCAAGTTCTTGGCAACTGGCTAGAGAATCAAGTTCAATAATGCACGTTCCATTCTATCAGCGTTCAATGATCGGACGAAGCAACTGTCTAGATGGAGGCAAAAAACCTAAATTACCTTTGGATTCAACCATTATTTTCTAGCAAATTGGCAAAGTGTTTTCATTAAATACGAATTGCGAGGCAATTTTGGTATTTGAAGAATAAACGAATAGATTAAGCTATTATTATAAATGAATTTGTTTTCCCTTAGTTATCTTGTAAGTTTTGATTCGTCACTAATTACGATTTTCTCTTTAAAACCAATGATTAGTTAATCTGATAAGCTTTTTACGATGTACTTACCACGTGAGCATACAAATTCATTGTGTATTTAACAGTTTTATTAAACCGGTTTAAATAGATTGGTGTTGGTGACAGTGTGTCTGGTTAAACAATTTAATATGTGCTTTTAATAGCTGCAGATCAATGTTAATGTAGATTTAGTAAATTTACATCAATTCTGTACATTTCTGATAGATTGTAGTTACGACAAAGTGGGATGTTATCTTAAAATATTCTATATGTTCAGGTTAAGAGCTTGTAGATAGCATTTTATATATAATGCTCCTAATGAACAAGATGTAGCATTTCTTATCAGAAAAACTAATATTAATTAATTTTATTTATTATTTACATTCATTTATATCTGTTTATTATCTATATCTCACTTAAATGTGTATATAACACACATCATCTATATTAAAAACATATTATATTTTATTCTCAGTTTCAGGCTACTTCACAGAATATTTAACGCAATTTATGTATTATCTAATAACCTATACTAAACCTTAGGACAGGTGTTCATTAGTAAGAAAACACGTATTAGAGCAATGGCTGTAATAAATTCTGCAATCGCATAAAGGTATCAGAAGTGCATTTTTATCTTGCAATAAAATGCTTGCAAATTATCTCAGTACTAAATTAGTTGTAGGAGTATAAAATGAAGTTGATATTCTTTATTTACTGCGACTTGATTTACAGTGGAATAGTAATTTACTAAAAGCTATAAAAAAGGCAACGTACTAAATAATAATTAAATGTACTAAAGTCTATTATTTTGTTTGTAGATTTAATTAAAACATTGAAATGAAAATTTCACCTTACAACTTACAATTTAATCCTTGTGCAAAATATTAACGGAGATTTTTTACTTATAGTGAAACCTAACCTTAAATCTAGCAGATATAGCATACAAACTGAAGTCTGTCTTCCATTCTAGTTCTGTACGATAAAGTAACTAATAGAGCAAGTTTATGAAATGTCTAACATATAATTCTATGCGTATTTATTAATGTTTTTGAAATGGAACAGTGCTGTAATGGCTGGATAGCACGCGCTCTGAGCTTATAAATAATCTACATTTATAATTACTTGCATTTTTACTATGGTCGATTGATGTTTATAGAAAAGCATGGAAAACTTTTTTAATTATTAGCTATTTATTGCTTTAATTGCGAATGCCGATCGCTGGAGCATGCTTGTAAATCAAAGTTGTATTATTATTCTGGGGAAGTTAAATGAATTTGCTAGGGTACATTTTTATTTAAATATTAAAAGCTTCAAAGTGTACAAAAATATATTTATCTTCACCATGCTGAAGATTATGATAGCAATAGTATTAGAAAAAGGTTACCTTTAAAAGTTATTAATTTTCCCGTTTATAATATGTTTAAAATAAATACTTCCAAACGGTGCAAGGAATTCAATATAATTATTATGCCTTATTTACTATTTTGACAATTAAACCTCTTCGCAACGGTGATTATTAACACTCAAGCCTCTGCCTACCCCGAGAGTGTTAACAATAATATATACATTTTGTACTGTAATATGTACATCCCGCACCCAGCTTAATAGGTAGGATGTCCATCAAAGTTTATTAACACTTACATTATAAGCAGGTTTCCTTATGGCGAAAATTAGCATACTACCAAGACTCGAACCTTAAAAACAATCTTTTGTTTCATTACCGAATCCATCTTTAAACCAGTAATCGAAACTAATATCTGAAAAAAAGTACAATATACGGTTCTTAATATCTAAACATACATATATTAAAGCATAATAACTATTATCCGAGTCACACAAAGCCCAATAATTAAAAACACTAAAATCCTTGAAGACCATTCTTCAAACAAACCCAAATCAAGTTCCACCTGTAACAATAAATCAAAAGTTCATAACTACACAGTTAATTGTGACTATGTTAAGGTCGTGGGATTGCGTGAATTTCAACGTTAGAACATTCTCAGACCTGCGGGGAAGGTACTCACACAACCGGTATTAAAGGGGAGAGAGGGGGGAGTACAGCGACCGCAATAGCGAGCAACTCATTGCCAAGATCATGGCTTGACTCGAATGCCAGCCTCGTCACGAGTTCACACTGTCAAGCTTCCATTTTACAATAGAATTGTTTCGTTTAATCGTGCCTTTAGTATAGGCTTAATAGTGGTAGATTGAAGAAAGGGACGGTTTCATAGTTTGTATCTGATAGATGATGAAACTTATATTAAGTTCAAGTAAAATAGCAATTATTGTTATATATGTACTAGGTATGAAACAGAGCTGAATAATTTACACTAAATTCTAAATAAAAAGAGCTAGAAAATATTAGTTGAAGTCAATATTGATACTCGTAAGTATTACTAAGCAACAAAAAGAAACGGCACTGCGAGCGGCCCCCGAACAAAATGACTTAGGTTTCGTCATCACAATGATATTGCATTTTGTTAAGATCGAATGGAATAATGAAAAGCATTCACGGGATGAGATTAAGTCTTCTTATTTGGAGGGCGTGGCTAATGAGCCATAACAGCTTTAAGTTCTTACACGTGTTGCCTTTTTCGGTATTAAAATCACGAGCGTTTGATTCCAGAAAGGTGTTCGGAAGCAACTATGGTGATGATTTATTACCATTATAATTTATTTCTTAAATTACTTAATTTTCATTCTTTTCTGGGATTATTTCGAAGCGTCTGTTTGCTTAAATATTTAACTGCAGCTTAAATATTTTATGTCTATTAAAATATGATACAATTTTCAAAATATTATAATCTTAAATATTAGGATAACATTTTTAAAAGTCCCTACAGTTTTACCTAACCAAAATAAACAGTTAAACCGCCTCTTATTTATCAATCTATAAACAGTGTTACACAATGCGGGGGCCCCACATATACGCATAACTCCCACTTATTGATGCCCGCGCAGTTAACATGGTCCGCGCTCGGCCAGCCCATCGGTATAAAGCCCTTGCCCTACCTTTATATGGGCTGCGCCGTATTCTCCCGCAATCCTTATTCAATACACGTAAAAGGTAGCGGCCTGAGGACCGGGTTTTTGTAATACCGCAACAGGTAGGAAAGGATTGCGAGAAAGGAAAGAGACGGGTGAACCATCGGCCGGCGTCTCGCTCTATGGGATGGTTAAGGAATGCTGTACGATTTGTGGTTTGTTCACTTCATATACATGCTTAGCTAGGCCCGTATAGAACGTATCTGGTGAACGCACACTGCCCTAATCTGTATGGGTCATGTAGCGGGACCCTCACAGTTTAGCAGTGAAATCATAACGAAAGGGAATTTGTTGATGTTTTGGTGATATCCTTTTACACTTGCGGCTTAGATTGGCGCTAGTAATTAGCTGAATTAAGTGAAAGGTTTATCTTATAGTAGGGAATACAAAATAACGTTACTGATTATGAATGATTTTGGGATTTATCATACATAACGGATTAAAAATATCAATTGATTATTTTTCTACAATTTTAATACTTCAAACAAATAAGTATATAATGTATTCAGATTTTAATCATGCAGATATTGTTCTTTATTACTTTAAAGGATCGGAACAAATATTCCAGATCTTATTTTATTTACTTCTAAATTTAATGTGTTTGTAGGAAACCTCAAACAGTTTATTAAAATAATAAAAGGATGCATTATATAATAAAAAGATTCATCTTATATTATTATAATATACCAAAAACAAAGTTAAGCTCCACTCATATACTTAGTAACTTCAACACACACTGAAGTGTATACTTTATACACTTATGCATTTATGTTATTTAGTCCAATCCCCATTCAAATTAACTTTGTGCGAATACAAGCTACCTTTTAATATGCGACTGTTGGACAGGAAAAACAAGTTTGAGCGAAAAGGCGATTATAGCGACTCGAGAAAATTAATTTTGGAGCCAAACGATGTGAAAAGAAGCTTTTTCACATGCAACCAACAGGGACAACACAAGTTTTGGAACATACATTGTAACATAAGCTTCATCGTCTTGAGAGAGAATATTGTTTGTATTTATTCAGTGATATCATATGTATATAGTAAAAACAAACGCGTTCACTACCACTAACCCTTGCGGGGTAGCCAAATGTTCAGTAATTCTAGTAAGTTGTAGTAATTCTATGACCACCTCGAACCCACGTGTTGAACAGATAGTTAGTAGTCAATGTGACAGGTGGTGAGCCATGTCGCCATTTACAAGCACCATTATGTTTGGGGAAAAGGTAGGTTTCCTCACGATGTTTCCCTCACCGTAATATTCGATGCATTTCGTAAATGTATTTTTATATGCATATAGCGTGATGATAGATAGCGTATTTAGGTTTTCATTGACATTTATATAAAACTGAACAAGAAAAGAAAAATAAATAAAATTATATTTATTGTAGAGGTATAATAGGTGACTTTCATTCAAAATTCGTAATATTTTGCTTATTTTGACTAGTATAATAGAGTCTGTCTAGCATATAGAAAATTTCATACTGAGACAATGTTGTTATTTTATCAGAATATATCAACTTCGACTGTTTTGTTCGTTCGCCGTTTTCCTCACTGTTTAAGTGTGATGTTTTAGACAAAAGACGCGGTCTGTATACACAGCCAATATTGAACTATTATAGAGAATTCCTTTGTTAAACCGAAACTCTATAGAGACAATACGCTGCTATTGTATATGTTGTTGAAACACGAGTCTAGAAAATATAGGTACTCATTGCCAAATATATTTTGTTTCGCGACTATCTAAACGACGTATTATTTTTCGATAAGAGGGAAATAATGTTATATACTACGAGTTAAAGAACGTAGAGCATATATAAAAAAACAATAGGTTTATATCATAATATGTATTAATTTTTCCTTGTGTTAAGTTTCTGGCAGATAAAGACGTTATTAATATTTCAGCAATATGATAATTAATAGTATAGTAATTTTGAAACAATTTCAATTTGATTTGTATAGTATACTAATGAAATCAATACAATAAAATATAACTACGTCCAGTGAATATTGTACCGTAAGTACTTACTTTTATTATTTTATAATCATGATGTCACCGCATGAGAGGTATCAATATAGGTTGGGTTTAGACCAGGGTAGGTAGGTAGGTAATGTATAATATTCACAAAATATTGTTCAAAATTAACATACATACGAGTGCATACACATTCACGTCCTATAATCCCTTTCGAGGTGAACAGAACGTCGAAGACATGAAAACATCTTCTCGGTGAGTTTTCAGCATAAATTGCCGTATTGAGATGCTATACGGAATAATGATAACAGGTTACTAGCCCATCGCCCAATTGATTCCAGTTATCCCTATTTCCTTAGTCACCTCCTACGAAATATCGGGAAGAACGGCAACTAGTTAACATTCTTTTTACGCTCCGTACTAACACGGGAAAATTTTACAATTATCAAAAACTTTATATTGTCTATGCCAACCCTAAACCTTATTCAATACTACATATTTGTATCTATCAGCTAAACAATCGAAGATAATACCAGCTATCTATATAAGTACTCAATAGGTACGTTCAGCGCTTGTATTAATTTACGGGTATAATCATAGAGCGTTGACCTTTCTTGTAAATCGCTTCTTGCTTCATAGAATGCCTCTCAGCTTAATGAATCGTCTTCGTATAATGTCCGTCTTTGCATAAATAGGTAGTATAGTAGCTAATAAGAATAAATGAATATTGAAATTTTAGTATAAGCACGCATATTTATGTTTATGAAGTTAGAATGTGAGTGAAAGGTGGGGTTAGAAATTAATCTAAAAATTAGCTGAACGGTAATATATAAAGTTTACTAGATTGTCATGCAACAATTAAAATAAGTAATAACGCACGCATTCACGACTATTAACCCTTGCAGTATAGTCATAGGTTCAAGTTTCCATTTCTACAATCGCGGAGGTTGTATTTCTAAGGCCACATTGAACCCACGTGTTGACCAGATTGTTAGAACTGACAGACAGGAGACATGGCTTACCATGTTAAATATAAAAAAAAGACAAACGCGTTCACGACCATTAACCCTTTCAGGGTTGTCAGAGTTTCAGATGTCCATCTCCTCAATTGCGAAGGTAGTAATTACGCGTTCACGACCATTAACCCTTTCAGGGTTGTCAGAGGTTCAGATGTCCATCTCCTCAATTGCGAAGGTAGTTATTTTAGTCACCTCTAGCCCACGTGTTGACCAGATAGTCAGTGCTCAATGTGACAGGTGGTAAGTCATGTTAAATATATAGAAAATAAGTAATATACTATATAATAGAAAATAATTATGACTGTAGAGTTGGTTCCAGTTTTAATTTATCTCAGTTAACGCTGTGTAGGTTTAGTTAGTAGTTTAATGGGAAACAGCCTTAGCCTTTATTATAGAAGCACGTGCGTTGATTTTTGTAAGGTACACCAAGAACTTACTTTGTGAATAGGTTTTTGTAAATGATGACTAATTCATCACCTATCAGTTAACTGGCTATTTGAAACCTAAGCTTTTAGTGTCCATAGTCCTTCGCATTACTTTAGGTGTGGTCACTCAAACCCCTTGCTAGCTAAAAAAAACTTGCCATTAAGAAACTTTCTTTGAGACAGGAAAGAAGTTTGACAATAAATATATTACCTTTCTCTTTATGGCTTAATGAATATTGCTAGGCCACCCTGAAAGTGCAATAAACATAGCTATTTGTAAAGATAACTTTGGATATTCGACCACACATATACCCTGTCCAGGTTTAAAATAATATAAAGGAATAGACATGATATAAACATTTTCAACCTATTGCTTAGTAGCGACATCATCGTCATTGCAGAGTTAGGGATTTTAAGTCCAGCTCAAACCCGCATGTTAACAAGATAGTCAGCCCCTGACGTGATAGGTGACATTTATAAAACACAGATGGCTAAATATCTAAGTGCAACACGCTACAGATATCGATGCTCCACCTCTATTTAATATGACGCATTCACCTTACATCAGTGCTGTTAACATTATTACAGAACGCTTATGTGGTACCGGTTAGCGCGCTGCGAAACCTACTTTACTGCACATTCATTTGCCGACTTCATAAACTGTGATATAAGGTGGAATAACTTTTATTATCTGTACTTTATATACAGACTCATGCCATGCTAGTTTGTGACGTATATAGGATTTGATTAGTTGCCTGAAAGCAGAATCATTTAGATGTATTTTATTACAGAATTGTACAGATCGATACAGGAAATTAAAAAAAAAAGCTAACTTGACTTATGTCTCCGTAAAAATTTCTAATAAAGTAAATTTATAATAGTATACTATGATATCCCATTATAAAATTTTTATTTAGTTTTCTAAACTTAATCACATGACAGAAATCAACAAACACGTTCGATTGGGAACGAAACGAACAATATGCGTTGATATCTTTCAGACCAAATTCAGCCTGGACTCTCAATATGCAGTAGCTCTACAGATCGGAATTATAATAAACTATTTCATTATACATTTAAGTAACAGTTAAACGTGACTTGTTATTAATTATCTTCCTCATTAACTTGTTAGCACTTACCATTGTTATTATAGAGAAAAATACGAAGAATTTCTCAGTAACGTTGGCTTATAATTTATTAATTCATTCACTTACACTCCATGTTTATCTTCCCTGGGGCGGTAGGAAGCACACTCCGGTAATGAGAAGTCATCAGAGTGAATCAGTGTTTGCTAACCAGTTTTTGCAATCATAACTGTAATTAGGTATTTTGCGGCAATTTGTTCTGGGTACTTAGAGGACTAATTAAAATAATGTTGTAAAATTGATCCAGATCTGTTTCTGAGGAGGTTATTAATTGATTTGATATATTATTATTCGTAAGAATATTAAATTTATTCAGAGTTCCAATAATTATTGCCTTTATTAATGATGTGCGTATAAATGCAGATCTTTATAGAGATTCGATTCATTCTTTTGCTGATAACGCATAAGGATAAGGCCATACTTGTCTGCCTTTTTTTGCATGTAGACTTAGTCTCCAAATTCGCTGGCAAGAATGTGTATACCATTATTAATTCATACTATATTTTTCTTAACCAAATTATGTCTTTACTTAATTTGCGAATCACGTTGACATCTTAGAAGAATCCACAAACATTGGTAGAGTATAGCTTGTGTTATGGTTCCAAAGCTGATTATTGGCTTGTTTGAAAACAAAATCTTAGAACTGCAATATCTATTAAAGGTACTTATGCCAGTAGATGCATAGTTGTTGCAATCCTAGCCCGCGCAGTGCGGTCGTGCTTCGCGGCGCGGCACGATCTGTCGTTCCGGTGTAGCGCCGACGAACCGTCCCCCTGCTTCATGTAAGGTGCGGTTACATTGGCATGGATTATGAAACATGAATTTATTTATACGAGGTTTCTAAATGAGAAGAAAAGGGTAGTAAGAAAGAAAGTGACAATTTTAATTAGCACGCATAAATAATAAAAGTAATAAAATAATTAAATAGTATCGATCAGCGGTACATACATGCAGATAACAATAGCAGTTTTTGTATAGGTAGAAGAAAATGGTACAGTAATTAAATGTTTCTATTAAATAACTGAAATGTGTGTACGTTGACAAATATGTATTATACTGTATGAAATTGTAATAGTTTCTATTTCTGTATGTATTTATGATATTGTATTTACAGTTATTTAATTAATAAGTAATTATACAATTAACTAACAGCTGTGAAAAACACAATAAAAAAAAGTTTCTCTAATTGTACGATAGCTACAAACATACATTATATCTTTTATTAATTTACATATCACAAAGCAAATCTAAAAATATAAATCAGCTAATAAACTGTTCTCAAAGAAAAGCCTTACAAGTTCAGTAAATAACCACGCGGAATAAAATAGTGACGGCCGCTGTAAACAGCGCTTAAGCCGCGTTGCCTCACAGCCTGCACTTGGTTGCAATCAAGGTGAAGGTACCTGATTCAAGGGCCCACTGGATCGGATACCGTTGATTGTGACGTCAATCGTTTGCTGTTGACGTGTCACGCTTGTTATGTAAATAAATAATTATGAGTTTTGTAACGGATTATTATGTGTAATAGAAATATTTTTGTTGCGTAATTCTTCGTGTTTTATATGTAGGTTTTTATGTACTATATTAATGAAGAAGTTTTAAGTTATACGGTTCTTAGTCATATTTGTCTCATGGAGAAGTTTCTTGTTATACATATCTTTTTCTTTCGTTTACCGTTTACATGATCATTTCAACAATTCTTTTAAGCTTATCTTTTTGAAGATGATCTAACCTAATTTATTTTAAATTATCTAGAAAAAGAAAACTAAACTCACAGAAGAGAATTCACGTGCTTCGGAATCGGGAACATGGTCACGATTGAGTTTGGAACGAAATTCTGACACAAACTGGTTCTGTGTAACCAAGACATGGCTTTAGGGTTGAAATTTTAAAATAAAACTACTAAATACATTTTACGAGAGTATATTCAAACAAAATGGAATATGTTGGACGATATATATTCGTAAATATTTTGAGTCTATGCATGGAGGCAAAACATGTTGGAACTTTAACTTAATATCATCGACACTTTTTCATATGTACATTGTAACAACACATGTTTTACAAATGAATTTTCTTTCCCGTTCCATTTTACAATAACAAATATTCCATTTTTATGCCATCACTAGTTCAATAACTATGTTAAATGTAACGTAAGATGGTTGGGGCTATAGATTGGAAAAACAGGGAATTTCTGAATTCCTTTGTAGATTTCTGCAATTTGTTGTTAATACACTAAGCCTAGGATACTATCAACATTGCAACTACATTGTAAGAAAACCAGTCTATTATACAGAATGTGTATTATCAAGTATTTACAATGAAACATAGCGTATCACCTGTCACATTGGATGTTGTCCATCTGGTAAAAAGTATGAGTCTAAAAGATCATAAAATTGTCCTCCAATAACTGTCCCGAAAGGATTACATACATACAAACTCCCTTTATTATGGTGAGCAGTGTAGTAAGAGGCTTAAGTGCCCATCTCCTAATTTTCGAAGACATGTTAGGTATTGGCCGTTCAAAGCCTCGCGTTTCACTATCCGCTGGGATAACAGCGTTGTGTTTTCAACACAAATATAATTTCTTACCTAAACACAGCGCCCAGACCCTTAATAAAGTAATAATATGCAAATGAGAGAAGATACATAAAAGTCACACCGAAAAGGAAACATAAACAAATGAATATTTACGACGTATGCCAAGGATACTCGTAAATGTATTTGCACCATGAAAACAAAGAAGACAGGAAAAACGGATTTGAATAACATGCCATTATTAAACATACAGTTTGGCAGTTAATTAATATTAGGCATTGTTGTCATAAAGATTTAGGAACGGTAAATTTCTGTCAAAACTAAAATGCAGTATTTGATTCATAGGTAATTTAAGTAGTAGTAAGGTAATATAAGTAAGTAGTAATCTAAGGTTCTCTTTGCCCCTTCGGAGACTGCAGACGTGAATCATGTGTGCTTAGTTAAATGTTAATAACTTATACAAACTCTCGGTCAAAACCAGACAGTCAATTGTTTGTTTTACCTGTCAAACATTGATGGATATTTTTTGTCACTTTAATCGAACATCAAGCAAACATTGTTTTGTTAAGGTAAAATGGCGGATTATATTTAGACTTGTGAAAACAAACTCGAAAATGATACAGCTTAGGACACCTATTACTGTAATGTACTAATCTGATTTGCTTTTATTAGAATATCTAGAAGCAAATACAATTTACAAACAAACGGACTACTTACAAGATATACAAAAAAAAAAGGATTAGCTCAAAGCAATTTGCAAGCAGTAGCCTAAATATATAAAAATAATGATTCCAAATTGCAGTCTGTCGCCTAACAAATACCATCTTCATATATCCTTGCAGGTGCTCGCTAAATCTTTGATTTGGCCACACTTGATTACTGAGTAATGGCGGCTGCCAAAATTAATTTATAACGAGTCTACACCTGCACTCAGAAGAATGTTATTAGGCTTTTATTGCTCTTAGATCGTTTTTGCAAATATCAAATTAAAAATCTTAATTGGCTAATAAACGGGCACGCTAAGCTTTTGATGAATTAATTTCAGTGACCGCTGCAAATGTTTTGATATACTGTAATTAACCAAATTGCGATGTTTTGTAGCAGAGTGATAAAACGTGAGAGTTATACAAAATTTTCTGTTGGATAAGTAAGATGAGTAGGTTAAAAAGACACTATTATATATTTTATGTTATTATTTATTAAAGTTAATTAAAGATATGAAAGCAGTTAATTCTTGTAAGTAGCGAGACGGTGTATCAAATATCACATTGGGTGCTAGGACTATCTATGCTAAAGTGAGGGTTTGAGGTGCCCTTATAATCACTAATTAGGGATAGACAGGCGAACCTCTGTTTAATCCGCAAGGCATAATGGTTGAGAAGTAAACATTATTTTACGATATATCAGTCCTCATACCAGATTACAGTTAAAATGTATATAAAGCATTGCAAAACTTAAAGTACACGGTTATCTCAATTACTTATAAAGTCTTTTATATATCGTATAGTACATATACAAAAATAATATATCATATAGCGTTGTCAATGGATTAAGTGATTTGATAGTTGTTTATTTAACTGCGACGAACTACGGAGCAAGGATAATTCAAAATAGAACAAATCTTATGCAACATGTAAGTGATTGTGTTGTAACATCGGGTTAATTCGAAGAGTCAAGGCAAAAATAAGTTAAACGACACAAGACAATAAAAAATTAGGCAACTGAACGGATGAGTCAACTGTATCACATTAACCATATACGTAGACGATTTTATTGTGTTGCCTACTAATTAAAACGGAATTTTGTAATTATTCAAATTGACACATTGTTGTTTCTAAACTGGAACAAATATTCAATTTTATGACCTTGAAGTAATAAATATAAATAAAGAACATAAGAGTAACGGAAAGATCCTGCAAAAAAGAGTGTTCTCTGCTATCCTAGTAAAGAGCGTGTGAAATGAATGTCCAAGCCAGACCTGGACTTAAAATAATGCTAACTAGATGCCGTTTTTCCTAACATGTCTTAAGTACCAATTAAGGACGTATTATATAAGGGACTATGCCAACCTGTCACCAATGATCTATATTTAATGTAATCTTAATATGAGTCCCGATAGAAAATTCACGAATGACTAAGCGATACTATTATGTTTCCGAAGTTCTATCCACTTCGAAAGTGATTAAATTTATATGTACATAAGTATTAATGATAAAATGTCAAGGTACTGTCATTTTAATGTGCCGCTTGTGACGTAGGTACCAGTTGATTTCTTACATTAGTCACAGGGTCGTAGAACTGGCAATAGTGTTTCTTTGTAAACAACTCTTAGCGCTTATTAGCATGTCTTCTTATACTGACCAGCAGTTTAAGCCTGTTTTTTGCAGTTTCGTGAGTAACAATGCCAATGAGTAATTTCGGCAACTACGTAATCAAATTTGTTTTTAATTAATTTTGTATGAATTCGGTTCATTTGTTTTACGGTTGTTTATGTTGAGATCGTAAGATAGAGAGAATTTGTCAGGATCGTTTCGAGGTGGCGATCGATAGTAATGATCTACTTACCCCTTGAAGGAAGACGAGGCGTGAATATATGTATGCATATTTTCGTAAATGAACAATTGATTGTTATAACAGTATTGTACCTACTGCTCTTTAGACAGACGGAACAGATTGATAAGTAACACTATGAAATTACATATATCTTTCTAATTCCGTGTTCTAGACTAACACCATCACGGGATTAATTACTAATACGTTAATAAACTATCCTCACACATAAAACAACACTACATAATGCATATTAAATAAAAAAGTTACGGTTCAAATCGCACCTAACAAAACTGTACTTGAAAACAATAACGAAGGCGAGTCAATGAATTGTGTATTTACTTTTCATTCTGTCCTTGAAATATGTTTCCAACATTGTTCCGGGTTGTTGCCATTTTTATAACAGAACGCCAAAACTGGAAACATTATAATTGAAGGAAGAACATTTATTCTAGTAACTATAAATAACTTGTGAATTAACTTACTGTTAGTATAATAATAAGACTCTCAATAGTACCTGTACTGAAGTAGTGATATGATTTAATTAGTAACAAAAGTGAATAATAGAGTTGATTGTTGAAATGCGAGATTTAGGTTTGCTGGGACTTTAAAAAATATAATGCATTCATTCAAAGGTTTTGTCCTGCAAAGTCATAGTAGGTAAGGAAGGGATGGGGAAGCAATAGCAATTACGAGTCAAACGGCAATGCTGTCAAAATGTTTCACATTAATGTCATCTTAATCCTAACATTAATTCTACAAGGGATCGTGGTGATATATCTCGAATGTTCTATCCAATTCGAAAGGGAAATATAAACCTAAGTATAATAATGAAATTTTGTATGTACATGATATGAGGGTCTTTTAGAAACTATAGAAAATTAAACGTTCGAAAACTGCATTATGATTTCTGAAGCCCCGTTAAGATATTGCCTAACCCTGAAGCATCGTGACGAATAGATTTATCGAATCGATTCTGTCATTTTCACACATCACGACGAATTTAAACCGTTCGCTCTTTTTGTTACCTATGTGTGACTGAAATGACTCAAAGTTTATTTAGAAACAAGTATTTTTCCTACACTAACTTGTTAAATAAATGTTTACGTACTTATCAGAAACGATAGTTTAGATTTTTTTTATTTAGATTATTACTTGTATCCAGTATTTACAAAATATAAGAGCGGTAAGAAACAGATATGATCTTAATCATGAGATAATATTATGTCAATATAGCCAACATCTTAAACTGTCAGCTACATCGCTTGCTATAAAAACTACAGTATTTTAAGCCTCTAGGTTCTGTTCATCTCTCTGAATATACTAAATAAATATTTTCAAGATTAGGTAACTACAAATACGGCTCATTATACGTAGACTAGCATTCTACACCAATAAAACTATACAAAATAAGTATTTAACAAGTATCAAATTCACTTCCTTAGATCGTTCCGCAACACATTAATGTCTTTATGGCAAGGTCTTTGTTATCTACCCTTTGTTTTGATACATACATAAATATGCATTAGTTCGCTATCTTTTGCGGATGTTCAATAAAATTGTGTTTTGTTATAGGCACACTATTTGCGAATGCGGGTGCCCTCACGTTTAACAGGAAATTTAACCTAGATATGACTGTGTGCGACAAGTCACGTAAATCCACATTTCCCTTTTGTTGGAAAATCTAAAGACTAGTGATACTTCTTAATTCTTTTTCGCATATTCTTCTAGAAAAAATATACTTCATTTCTACTAACTACTTGACCACAATGTGTTTTTTTAGAAACAGACTGAGGTAAAGGATCAATTTGCTCATGATATGTGAAGGTTTTGGTTATGGTAGTGTACTTGTTGTCTATAAATTTCGATTCTACACGTATTAATAGTACATAATAGATTATTTTGATGTGTTATGGAAAATTTTAAACTGTTATTTATTCTTGAGTGGAAAGTAAAGCGGTGGTTATATGTGAATGATTTAAATGTTCTGAACACTTTTCAAGGATAAACGAGTATTACAATGAAATGAGCCAGACCACATTCAAGGTCGACTTTCAGAAGAATATGTAAATACTCTCTCAGATAGTTAAGCCTGAGCTGCTGAATTGATTGTCTTTTTGTCACGTTTATTCTAATTTAGGCGATTTGGATTTTAAAATCCATTCAGCTTTAAACTTTTTAAGAGGCAAAAAAGAGAAATATGTTGTGTATACGCGTATCTGTAAAAGAAATTGTTTTGCATTGTAAAATATACGAGTATAACAATACGTAACCTACGAAAAAGTAATTGCACTATTAATGTTTGTAAATAAATCATTTACGAATACTCGAGCCTAATATTGGAATCTGGTTAAACGATATTATGAAAGTAAACAGTTTCCCAGAATAACTAACACCTTCACACCCCGAATTATTCTCATATGTTTTCTACAAGTTAGAATATTTTGACAGGAGTATAGTTTTAAATATTGCTTATCATATATGGACGGATTATAATGTATTGCAAAGACGTCAGTAAACAATATTAATGAGTATGAAATGGTTTATATGAATACATCACAGATATTCTTCGAATCCTTCTATTGATCTTGGTTTATGTGCGTTTCTTTCTTCCCATAAGTGGTAGGATCTCCATGAAAAACAGTGAAACATAATAAATACATACATACGTATATTTAAGCCTCGACGTCCCTCACGGGATAGGCAGAGACTATCGATCGCCACCTGGAACGTAACTAACAAATCTCTCTTGCTTCACTCACACCTATTATCCTTCTCATACATGCTCTTCTGTTTTTCACACTACACCCGCCTTGAGAAGAATGTCTCCAATTTGATCTGTATAAGTTATACATGGCCTACCCTGTCCAACTCTACCTTCCACTTTGGTTTTATAAATTCTTTTTATTACTATGCAGTTATTAAAGAGTTAAACTATAGATATGCGGAAGATTATCTATGGGTGAGGAAGCGTGATGCAAACTATGTCGGTGTGAGGATACCAGTGAAACGAGAGGTGTAAACGAAGAAATAGGGAATCGTGATCTTCGTCTGCGCATCTAAACATTAAGAGCTTGAACAGTAAGAATTTCACCATAAAAACGCCAATTATTTTTCAAATATATACTAATATTATAGTAAGCAATAAAATAATAATAAACTTATTTGAGACTTCAAATTCCTGAACTTAGTGCAACGCTTTTATGGCATACTTGTAGCATGAATAGTACTAAATCATTTGATATGCAATTACAAGTGTACGTAAGTGAAACAGACGAATGTCTAACTGTAAAGCTGTAAGCTCGTAAAAACTTAATCGTTAACAACTGGAGCGAATCTAGTGAGCACGTTAATAGGACTGGGGGTAATTAAAATGAATATTGTGCAATAATCAATTCCTCGGCACACGTACGAGAATTGCAGACTATAGCTCGTGCCATAGTTATGTATGTATATAAGCTTATAGTTGAGGCAGAATGGCTGGGTGTTGCGTTCTTTTTAAGTCTTGTGATGACTAATGATTTTATATTGGTACGGACGAAAATGATTTTGCCAATATTTAGTAATCTACTAACTTAGTAACTTATTGAATGAAAAAGATAATAAGACTATTTAAAATAAAACGCATCTACCTAAAATAGATCAAATCTTTATCGAATGTATAAGGATGTCAATTACACAACACAAGCAATAATAGTATGATTAAAACTATTGTAAGACTATAAATTAATAAGTTTAATTGTTAATTAACAAGGTTATATATTAATATTATTTTATATGAAGCTCCTACAATTCCTTACGCCTCCTCTTCCTTAAGCTTCTAACTATGCAAAGTTATATTTATTTATTTCTAAAAATCACATAAACCTTGTGACTAAGTCAGTTCAAAGTGACATCAGTACCAAAAAAGAGGTTGCCTATGCCTCGTTGGAGGTTCGTGTTGTAAGGAGGCCGCAGCGGAGGCGATGACCGACGACAACCTTTCTAAGACGAGGCCCCGGACTCTAGGCTAAGGTTACTTCATCTCGCTGTACAGAGTTACGGGTATTCGGTGATTGGTGGGTACTAAGATGTACATGCAAAAACAAACTAATGAGAGTAAATAACTCCTAGGTCACTTATACACAGAATTAGTGTCGGGTTAGTGCTAGCTTGAATTTTAATTATTAGGTTAACCGTAAAATGCGTTAGTAAGAATTTTCCAAACTCTTTTCTAAAATAAATATTTGATTATCTATCTTTTTACAGGGTTATTTATTTGTCTGTGTAATTGAAGCTTAATTCCTTTTTTTAATCTGTAAAATCATCCATTTTACTTCTTCTATAAGATTTATAGAAACATCCAACACAAAGTGGAGTCAACAAAGTTATTCTAAGTCTTATATCTTTAACAGCAATGTTTTATTCAGAGCCTTGAATTTTGTTTTCAAAGTCAAGTTGCAAGGCGACGGGTCTGCGCTAGATAGCCGCCGCCGAGGCGGAGGGTAACGCCCTCTAGAGTTGTTTGTGGCAAAAAATTGGGACAACACTGGCGTAACTACCCATGAAGTACTCGCCGCAACTACTCTCAAGCAAAGAGAATAACTTTGAATTTGAAAAATATAGGTGTGGTGGGAAAAATATGACATTGGTCAACGTATTCATTTCGGAGCATGATATGAATAGTTTTATTCGATCGTCTTACAGGTTCTGTGAGAAAAACAAACTGTATTTTTGCTCGGTGAATGATTAGTATCTGAATAATTCTTTAACACTTTGAAAGATCGTTAATAGATATTAACAACAAATTTTCTAATTATTTCCAATATCCTACGTAAAATTAAAGACATTTTCAGTCAAAAACAATTCGCTATTTATATAATTTAATCTTCATATCAGTAATTTTTTATTTAGATTTGAGTGTCAAAAATTAATTTGTTTCTTTGGCCGCACTTCTTCAGTAACTACAAACAAAAGTAGCTATATTGCAGATATCCTTATCCTTAAATATTAGTAAATGCTACATTAATTAGTGTTTTTCTAATTGCCGGTTCTTATATAACTTGTATAACTGTCTAATGCATATATATAGTTACCATAATTACCAAATTTTTTATTGTGTTATGTATCACTTGAAATCTTTGACATTACGAAGAAACTACTAACTAAGAGTATTTAACATAAAACATATAACTTTAAGACGTATATTTGATTGTGTTTCATAATTCATGCGAATATACGATATTGGTAATTCATATTTAAGAATAAAGTGATTAAGTCTGAATTTCTTCTATCTCTTACTTTTATTCTACGCACTACTACGCAATATTAGTTTGTTTTCAAGTTTGTACCCATATTGATATTTCCAAAATGTTGTCTTATGAATAAGGTCAATGATATGCCTTTTGAAATAAACAACATTGGGTTTGGATACACGGCAAAGAAGCCCTTATAACTTCCATGTTTCAAAGATCTCACCAAAACAAGGTTTGAATGAAAACGAATTTCATTAGATTACATTTCGAAACGCAACACTTACGTAAAGGCTTTGTTTGCATCACGAATTTTCCAGTGCAAAGGTCTCCAGACATCTTGAGCAATGGAAAATGTATGAGACAGCTGTCTTAGGAAAGTTTGGAAGTCGCACAGATTCAAAACCAGTGCATAAGTTATCAGGAACTGTTGAGAACTTCATTACTTATTTATATCGTGTGCAGTAGATCGTCGAACTATGCATTTAGCATTATTTCGCAACAAGATCAATTCCATTGCACGTGGTAGCTACGTAACAGGACTTAAGAAACACGTGAATTATGCTTTAGATGAAATCAATTATTATTTATGTAGTCTAGGAATACATCAGTTAATGTCCGTTGAGCCAGAAGTGATAAACAAGGACACAGGACATTGCATTTTGTATTTCTTTTATTGCGTCTTTTGCAACTGTTTTCCATGGGATCTTAAAATAATGCAGGTCTGAACAATAATGTGAATGTGATAGGTTCTATGCTTTTCCACTTCAGTCTTCTTGTCGTTGCCAAAAATAATTTTTGCTTCCGGAATTCTCTTACTATTATCTACAATATATTCCTTAGAGTGCATGGCTTAAAATAGAAAGAAAAATATAAAAAAGTGACGCCATATAGTAAAAAACTTATATAATAGAAAGAAAATAAAGGTGATATAGTGGTTTTATACTAACTATGAAACTTTAAAATGACTGTATCGGTATCACGCTAGTTCATATTCTTGGTAGTATAAATCACTGTATCAATGGTGAATACAGCTGCGTCGATATCGAAAGGATCTTTAAACGCGCAAAACTTCGCGAGCTATATCCAAACTATGTTATCATTCGACAAATCTTTTCATATAGCACCCAGTTATTAATTAACATAACTCTTTTTAACAACCTCCTTTAAGGCTATATTCCATCTACCGTTAGGATCAGTCCTCTCTGAATTAATTCGCAGTCAAACAGATTTAATTTATAAGTTAGTTTGCCTCACCTCGCATCTGGGTCAGACAAGGATACAAACAAGTTTCATACACAAACTTGTTGTGTAAGCTTACAATGTTCTGCGGAACCAGGATTTGTTAATCTGATGGTTCTTACAAGTTTCAGTCAATTTAAAATGGGTTATTTCAGTAGTACTTAGTCTGAACTCAAGAAGTAGGTACTTAATAATTGTTATACTTCAATGAACCTTACTTGCCAAATATTTGGTAAGTACAGAACTTGGAATGTAGCTTTTTTGCATTATTCAAGTAAAATTTGTTAGAGGAGTAATTTTGATTTGATAGCTTATGTTAAAACATAATGCAACATTTAAAGGTTTTTTCAAAAACCTATACAAGCTATTCTATTCTATTAATGTAAACCATTTAAAATATAACAATTATATAAACAATTTTATTAGGGAAAAAAGTTGAAAAACAATTAAACTTCACTTCCCATCATCCATCAATCAGCACGGATTTCCCATCACAAGTGTGTATTGCGAGAGGCTAACGGTACAGCTCACGTGTCTCCGCGCGAAGCCATCGACCCTGCGGCCTCCGCGAGGTTTGTTCTACGCGCAATATCATTCGCTTCTAAGCCTTAACATCATAACTCCATTATCTGTACACGCGATTCTCCTCCCTATTTTTACTAACTTCACTTTACAATAAGGCGGATTATGCTGTTTCTGTGATTGTTTTTTACACAATCGTTGTGGATGGAAATGCTAAGCTCTGATTGGTGGAAATTATTTTGAGTCTATCTGGCATTGAGTTGGGTCACACGTCCATCTATTGGCCAGTTCCTGCGTGGAAATGTTAATGTTATTAATGAATGCGAAGGATGTGTTTTCCAATCACTTATTTTTAACCAATGCTTTTAAAGTGTTAGAAGGGAAGTTTGAATTATGAATAGGTACCTAATAAGTTTTTAAAATTGAAGTTAATTAGTTAATTTATTTATGTTCTCAAGAACAGCACACATAGTATTTGAAAATCTTAATACATTAATATTTGTTAACAAACAAATAAAGCAAAAACACTTTAAACCATATTATATTCATTATTATTTCATATTAAATAAAACATTTGCCGATATAAATACTCAAGAGTAAAATTGAGATTAATTAGTTAATTTATTTATGTTCTCAAGAACAGCACACATAGTTTTTGAAAATCTTAAAACATTAATATTTCTTAACAAACAAAAAAACACTTAACCATATTTACCATATTATATTCATTATTATTTCATATTACATAAAACACTACCCATCATAGATACTCAAGAAATGTACACTTTTTTTATAAGATATTTTTGTAACATTTTACAAAAATTTTTGTTTCCTACAATTTTCTTAGTTTCCAGGAGTAACCTGTTGTATAAAGGGGCTGCTCAATTTCTACCACATTCAATTTAGTCACATTCTCTTCCACTCTGATAGAATATTCCTACCTGTAGATGATAGTTATCCTTTACTGTGTAAGGAGGTAAAAAAGCCACCATTAGCTTAGTATTGTGATGTTTTTATAACCACTTAAACCCGACTTTCCTAGAATTTTAATTGTTGAATCTGTAAATAAATTACTATTATATACTTACGCTATTTATTAATTTTAATCCATTGTTAGCACTCATACATACCTATTCAGAAACTGTATCACACACCTTCACAATGCTACTTTAATAGGTTGAGCTATTACGTATCGGTAAGTATATGTGACTACTTCCATAGTTATACCGTATTAGTTAAGTATATGGGGTTATGGAAGATTATTACATAAATATTTCTTTTCATATTTCTGTCAACCCCGTCGTGTATTGTTTGTTGTGACTCACACTTCTATTTACAATATCTACCGTAGCAAAATAAATACCCAAAGTTTCGGAAGCAGATATATTTTTCCTAGTAACCCAATTATTCCCCTGAGAGGAACAAAAGTATCATAACATTGTTAGTTTGGGTTCCAGTAAACGTATTTCGAGGAACTTACTATAGAATGTTGATGACAAAAATCTCCTTTTACAATGCGTATGGTTACTTTGTAAAGTTTTGGTGTCATCAGAGGTAGTAACATTTTTATATAGTATTTCTTTAAACGTGTTCATAAAAGTAAAGATGTGGAGCAAACGAGAATTTGTTGTTAAGATTGTCTCTTGTAAGAAGATGTTTAGTGATATTTTATAAAACATTATTTATAATTCCAACTTATTGCATGTTTTCTCAAACGTTATAATAAAAATGTGTAAAGGCTTGCCAAATCGTAAAGTGAAATCTGCAAGTTTTATGCACCGTTCTAGGTAAAAATGGTAAGTAGACCAATATAAATTCAGTTTTGACCGCCAAATAATGAGCCTTTGCAAAATATATTCAAAGAAGTCCTGAATTTAGTCGTTACATAAGATATTTACGTAAGAGAACAGGAATAAGTATTAGGTAGATCTATAAAAACATGATATTATTGCGCAATCATTTTCGTTACTGTTTTCAGGAGCTTGTTTAAATACAGAACGTAATGTGTTATGGAGCTCATGAAAGTTAAACTAATTTATTACACGAAGAAATGTTGAAATCCGAATAAATACAACATGAGCTAGGCAAATTAACAAATTAAATTATTCCAACACGTGACTGAATGGGAATTTTCCAAGGTTCCAGAAAATTAAGGAATGGTCCTTGTTTTTGGAGTTAAGACGTAATCAGTATACGGGAGCTGAAAGCTAAGTTGATTGATATGCAAAAGTTTTCATGATGGAGTCGCACCGTTTCCTGAACGTGATTTTCGGCTTTCCATTTCAAATGAGAGTCACGTTTTGGCGATGCCTGATCAAATGAATGAAAATAAGAATTTGCGAGAATTTTCTCTTTTTCATATAACGTATGAATTGTATCATTTCAAACATTTTAACGTTTTTTTTATAATATAAGCATTACAATATCCCTGAAACAAGATCTTAGTAAGAATTAATCATATTTTTTGAGAACATTTTTATATCTAACATAAGTAATGTTTGTTCCATATACCATTCTGTTTTCTAATAACCTCGAATCATCATACAATAGGGATGCTATATATATATACAATGTAATAATATTCTATACTCGTACTTGTAGTTACTGGAGTACTTAGACGCAAACTCTATTTGTTAAACAGATTAGTCCTTGTTAGTTGCATCTCATTGGACGCCATCAAGCATCAGTGTTAACGGTTCTATAAAGCCCAAGGTTACATACTCACGTGTGATGGTAAGATTAAGTCACGTGTTTCATCACTGATAAATATTTTGATCCTAACCATATGAGAGGAAAGTTGGTGCATTCATTAATATTAGATGTGCATAGTTAAGCAACCTATCTACTTTTCTCGGTGTTTCGCTAAGATTCGGATTCAAAATAAAAACTGTAACATGAAATAAAGATGTCTAAATTACATGATTTGATTTTATTATGCGGAGAGAGGGGAAAATTCTATTCGGTATATTTTTTTCATGATGTTGCTAATCTTGATTTCGCATTCGATCTATTGTGAATTTTATTGATTTAATAGTGATCACGTTTTAACTTAACACATACGGCCGACATTAAGGATTCCTGACTTTCAGCATACCCCTGAACTTGCCATTACGTAAGCAATTGAATAACAAATCGCAGACACAGATCAACACTTTTTTATTTTCGAGAAAAGTCGTATAGGACGAGAGAATTTGTTTATAAAACCATGGAATACTCCTAACGTGGAAAGTTATGTGCATAATATGAACTTGTTTTTCTAACAACTGTATTTTCTATGTTACGTATCGAATAACTATAATATTCATCTGCTGGCTAAGAAGCTTGTTATTCCTCAAACAAGACTACGGCTGTGCGATTTACATAAAAATTATACCAGAAGTTAGATATTCTTACGACATTCTTTTTATACTTATAAATCATACAGTAAGAAAATATATTTGGACAGGTCTTTAATTTTAAACAAAATAAAACGAAATATGTACAAATTAAAACAAAAACAAAACTTAAATCTATCAAACAGTAAAAATTTACACAGCGCTACTAGTGTACCAAATTTAGCACCCAGAAGCAAAAGCCCCCAGCACACTAGCAGCGTTGCCCCGCTGGATTGCCAACGACAACCTCTGGGCCAAAAATTCACCGGAGCGTCTATCCAAACCACGATCCCTAAGCCTTTTGCCTATGCTAGCCACAAAAGAAACCGCCTCCTCCCCCCAAACCCCAGACGTTTCAAAAGCCACTGGCACAAACAAATAGGCAGATTTTAAAGCCGCGTATTTTACGTGTTTCTGGCGGGCTGCCGCCTCAGCAGCCGAACCAGCAGACCCAATCGTAGTTGGTAAGTGAGACGTAGCATACGTATCTACACACGTTGCGTCCCATAAAAGGCACCGACCCTTCTCCCAGGGCACCAAAGTCAAGCCATCAGGCCGCTTACCAACCGCCCGACTGAGGCCAGGCGGCTCCAACACACAGGGCACATTTGCCGAAACAAGTGCCCTCCGGATAATGTCACTTAACGCATGATGGCGAGGAAAACGACCGACACACCCAGAACATTTTAGAGGATGAAGTCCTCTCACATCCACCTGCTCACCACAAATGCAAGGATGTGGCTCACACACCGCCGAGCCCAACCTCAGAGCCACCGCCACCCTGAGAGAACTGTCGCCAAGCAGCGTCCCCATGTGTGGTGACGGCAGAGCGTGCAACCACGCCCCCGACTCTGGCCTTGTAGCAGCCCTTAAACGTGCCAGATCCACACCCTCGCTGGCCTCAATCAAACAAGCAACCTTCTTCCTACAAAGCACATCATCCCAACTGCGCTGTAGCTCAGGATGTTCCGGCAAATCCAAAGAGCCACTGGACCTCGTCCACTCCTCCAATGCCTCCCCCACAAAGGGCACGCGGCACTCGTTACCATAACTAGGTAAAATACGAGCAACAAGTTCCGCAACCCCGTAGGCAGAAGACAAAAAAGCCGGCAATCCAATGTCTAACATCCTGCCTGAATGAAATGAAGAGGCCTGCGTCCACTGAACATCGCCGAAGTCCACATTCAAAACTTCTTCCAATATTCCACGAAGCGATTCGTCATACTGACCCATTTCCACCATTAGTTTCCACCCCGGACATGTCCTCAAAAAGTAAACTACCTTGGGCAAAGCCAAGCAACTTCTCAATAGAGTTAAAGAAACATGTGCTGGCAGATCCCTAAGGAAATGTCTAGCCCTCAGAAGTGCCTTATAAATTACCTATAGATAAAGATTCTATTTATCATTACTATTCCCCAAGAAAACTATTTCATCGAGATAATATACGTACTAACACAACATAGAAAGTCCGTTAAAAATGCCATTAATAAAATCTATAATCACGGCAGGCTTTCAATACGCATGCCTTCTTGTCACAGTAAACAGGTGGTGCTACTCATTCACATTACATTGTAATGCCTCCATTCATATAGGTGGATTCCCACGGCTCAAATATTATATCGGACCTTTGTACGCTCCCCCGGGGTTCACTCAAAAGGATGAAAAAACGGGATGACTCTTGTTCAGGTGCGCAGAGATTTGTTCTACGTATTGAGGTTATAAAAGATAAACGTTAGGACCGTTGAGAAGAGGCTTAAAACTATCATTAACCAAGGTCTTTTATGTTTAATTGGTTTGGTTAAGATTATGATTTAACGGAGTTGCGAGCTTTGGTTAAAGTGATTATAGAATTTTAAGTACTTTCGTAGTGAATTTATGAGTACAATGAAAACATCTTTTAATTATACTATATCCTGAATTAACATTAAATAATGTTTTTAGGAAGAGGCATTAAAGTTGAACTTATTTTATTGATAAGAGATTTTGTGATATTACGATATCAATTGATTCAAAAATATAGAAACAGTGTAATACTTTCACCATACAAAATGAAAATCGAACAAGAATATAATGTCATTATGACATCAAAGATGCTATATCCTTACACAGGAAATCGGAAGCATCGAATATTCAAAAGAACTTTGTTCGGAAACGGATGTGAAGTACAATCACATGGTTCTAACAACTGAATTGTGCACGACACAGTACTAAGAGATTACTTTAGTCAAACTTTTTAGTGTTATGATTAACTAAGGGCCTAAGATTCGATTGTAAGCAAAAACATTATGTTTTCAATCTAGAAACATCCGTTGTATGTTGTTTATGAAGTTTGTTTATTTCGTATCAGGCATATAACCTACTTTGTGTCACTTTGATGAAGCTTTATCAATATATCCGTTCTAAACTTAGATTTTCGTGCACACCGACCATAAATCAGTAGAACTCCCGATCTGTGCCTCAACTTATTAAATTACAGTATCAGAAATCACGATGCGGAAATCATTTTGCGGTCTTGATAAATAAATGGCATAGGCGAGTTGAAAAATTGCTCAGGTGATTGAACTGCAGTACCATTTCGGTGAAGGCCTTCGAGTGGAGGCTTGCCAGCGATTCTTTGTTCAAATTCAGCCTCTCTCACTATTCAGCATTGAATTACTATTTGTAATTCCAATACTGCGTGTTGAATCAGTTCTTTGTGAATAGATTTTAATTTGAATCTATATTTAATCTGTATTATATAGTTTGCGTATATTTAAATACCCTCTGAAAGCATAAATAGACTAGATTCTCGTCTGGTATATAGGTTCACGTGAAGATGTTGTATTGAACTTCATTATTTTAACCGATATTTTACTACAGTAGACGAAAAAGCTTAAAATAGGTTCTCAATAATAGGTTCTTTAAAAGGTGTTATTTCAATAAAAAATAATTGAAGGATGACGAGTTAATGTGTATTAAACACTGGCCTACTACATTGTTGCAGAAACCTTCATCGAGCCAACCGTTTATCCATCCTGTTACTTCGATAAAAATAAAAATGGTTCAATTAAGGCTTATGTGTAAGCCACCAGGTACATTTAAGTCAATATGTTGTATATACGATGATCAACGGCTATTAATCTTTAAAATGTAGTCTTACTTTACTAACAATGTATCAGAATATTATTTCGAATCAATATTTATTTTATATAAGAAATAAGCAGCATATTATTAAAAGTTTATTATTAAATATAATGCGCAACGTTAGCTCTACGATGGTCGAATCAAAATTAAGGTGATATTTAAGAGGTTCTAGACCAACTGAAATTAAGAGGTTGTCACTAAAACTGCACTATAGCTATAAGATTTTATAAACAATCGCAATTCTATAACCGGGAGTGACTAGTAATAAAAAAAGTTATTTAGAAAATAATGTTTTGAAGTTATTTCTTAAGCATATTATTTTAGGAACTAGATTCTGTATTCCTACTTCTAATATACAAATATGGAAAAGTATTAAGAAGACTAAGTATAAAACTTTATTAAGTACGACAACATTATTATCTTCTAACAAATCATAATATATCAAATCGAAAAACCAAGGTACGGAATTAGGACATCTCATTTTCAACCACAGTGCGTGAGTAGCTCCCATACTTTATTTAGCACACATAAAGGCAAGTATACACACAAAGAAAAACAGAACGTGTTGGCGTGTGATAGAAAAAAGCCATTAGAACTCACACAGCCGCAATGTTACGGCGTCTTACGTGAGGTACGTAAGCGAGCGCGGAACTCGACTCAAAATGGCTGACATTGGCAATGGAAGTTCGTTGACCCACAACTTAGAACTGGCTGAGTTATTTTCCGTCCTATTTTTCATTCCGCCTACGATCTCTGGCGATGCTAAACAGCCATTGTTTCGTAATGTAACCTATTTTCAAATGCTGGTTTTAGTTGGGAATTAGGTCGGTGGATATAGAACCTCTTTGTACGCTTTTAGGGCATGGGCAGTAGAAAATTGTTAGTGCATAGATGTGGCCTAAGGATTAACTTTTAAATAAACTTATTTAACAATAAACCCAATTTACACTGGAGAATAATGAATATCCTTGATAGGGTAGTAAATCACACAGGAAACATCCGAATTATAACTCAATTTGACAGAACCTATTTATTATAAATGAACCTGAATTGGGTGCCTATTCTCCCCGTAAACACTTCAATAGTAAGGATGAGACGCTCAGGAATCCGGAAGACATTGTCCCGCGAATGCATTGGTCAAGCAAAGTAATAGTAAAGCTGGTTTGGCGACGGTGGCGCCGAGCGCGGACGGGCGCGGCAACTGCGGAATGTAGCGCAAAGTAACGGTGCGCGCAGTGAAAAAACACAAGTTCACTATCACGGAAGATTGCGCGCAGCCCCATTACGCCGCGGTTACGTTGTCGCCAGCGACTATTATGCGAACACTGTGTAATTGATGTTGTGATACTGTCACAGCGCATTCTAGGCAGTTTCAAGTAAACGCAGATTGATAATGACGTGGTCTCTTTACTGTTTTATGCGACTGGAAACGGACACAATGTTGCGATGGGCAGCGCTTAGAATAAATGTCTTCTAGAGGAATCGTTGAACATTTTGTTTTACGGTCTTCTATTGTAGAAATAGAAATTAAATTTTATATTTTTCAGTAAGTTTTTTAAATTTACGGTTCGCACTATTACTAAAATATTACGTGGAATAAAACAAAAATGTCCTTATTATAGCATAGTAATTCGAAGCAAACAATTGAACAAAATAAAACACAAGATCATTTATCTATCAAGAAGCCGCAAATATAAGAGCAGAAAGATTCTCGTACTTCTGTTCGTCTGAAATTGAAACGAAATTCGTCCTAAGGAAAACTAAACTTGTTCTCGGAAAGATGTTTATATTTCTCGATAATAGTATACTTTTTGTGTGTGTTCGGGACATAACGGGTCTCTTTAATATCTAATAGTAGTAGTTTTCTAATAGTAGTAGTACTAGTTTTCAAAAGTTATACAGTACTTGTTGATCCTTTACCTTACAAAATTCACATATAAGTGGGACCCACCTATATATACTTAGTTACATACTTGCTATATATACCACTTTTTTATTTTTCTTTAATTGTTAGTTGTAGTTGTTCTTTAAGTACATCTTTTGTAGATAAACCATCATTTTCATTACTATGAGTAAGTACATAATTTGCTTCAATAAAATTATCATTAGAACTCATAACTTTAATTTAATAACAACGCAACTATAATATTTTTACAAGCTGGAAGTTTAAAAAAGCATTTCGCTAATTAAATTTATTCCCTATGATTTTTAATTACCTTAACAGTTCTCGAAACAATGGCGTGCGCTGTACGGGAAACAAGAGCGCAAAAATCCATGTGAGGAAACCCATTCTAACTAGGAATCGTATTTCTAGGGTTCTCTAACATTAGATGATTTTCTTGTAAACAATATTTTCTTTTGGATTGGTTTTAATTCTTAACAGTTATTCTCAGTCTTTCATAGATTATTTTTAACTTACAGAAACCCTTGTATCCAAACGCTTCTTTCATTATTTACCTAAAGTGAGCTGGCAGTCGTAACAAAAGTATATAGATAATTTTTCAGTATAGCACTGATGTAAACGCTGTAAAATACTTACTTCATTTCGAAATGTCTAAATATTCCTTGGTAAGCGTTTGCTCTTATACTGAATCACAGGCAAATATAATGCGCGCTCTTAACGAGGTCTTTTTTGCTTCTGTGACCGAGCAATATTATCTAGAATCATTACATATTACGGCATTATTACGTGGGAACCCAGACCATTGTGGAAGTGCCTACAGCGTTAATGGTGGGTAATTCTCAATACTGCGCTTCAAAATGTTAATTGCTGACTCTGTCTCTCACTTAATACTATCTTGAATTCACATCTTAAGTAATTTTCATGGAACACATTTCTCCTGTATGTTACAGGACACTTTTACGCAGATAAAAAACATAAACTCTGATGTTTTTTTCATTGATATTTTTTAATGATTATAGATATTTTAATTTATATTGCAAATTACAGGAGATTTAAAGTTGTTTATTATAAGTCGGTACGCAGATGTATGAATAGTAGATAGATATAAGAACTTTTTTAATACTTAATTATAGTTTAACATAAAAATTAGTCACCGCAGTAGCTAAATAAATATAAGGAAAAGTCCATAAATAGTAATTTAAAGCCTCAACTTCTTACAGAGCAAATAAGAGTCTAAAAAACAGGTGACACAAAAACTATAATAAGTCAATGTCTGAGATTGTTAAATTAGATTCGTTTAAACAAATGACTACTTCTGAACCAGATCACCTGTCACCAATTTCCTACCACCAAATAATACAAATTAGCCGGCGCATTTTACAAGATTCATTATCACTGTCCAATTTTCTTGGAACTAGGAACACGGGAATATCTCCCTTATTGTTTCAGCTGTAAGGGTGTTTAAGTTGCTAAAAGGATTCGTCCTAATTGACCCATATTCGTAGCATATGGGTCGGCTGCAGCCCGGTGCGAGGTCAGAAATGGGTTACTAAAGTAACAATTTGGAGATACCTTTATCAAGGCAGCGATTTGTTTTGTTTTGGTGAAGACATCGCCTCAGGTGGAATCGTAATAAGGTGTTCTGTGTTTTGCACCTTGCTATCTAATCTTATGAGATCTAAAAAAGGTTTATTGAAAAGGCTCCGACCACAGGTGGTGAAGGAGTTTTGCGGATTCCTTTTTTAATTTGCCAAAATGAAAGTGATATCCTTATCTCTTCGTTTTTTAAACGTGTAAAACCTTTGCCTTTTGTTGTTTTTTATGGCGTTATTATATTTTTAAGTTATATGTTGGATTGATATTATTGTATGTAGCTGGGGTATATTATTTTGGTTTCTCTGTTTATTGGTTAAAAAGGTAACATTTACAATAAAGTGACAATGTATCCTAAAATAAGGGAATCAAGATATACTATTTATTGAATGGGTTGGTCCATGGTTACAGTATTCGGGTATATCCATTCATTTCAATACAAGATATAGATTAATACAATGTAAGACTTAAATTCTGTAAAGAAACTGTGTCAAGATCTTCCTATAAAACCATATAGGTAAAAAGTTTTTTTTGAATAAAAAGTATTTGCTAACAAAAAAAAAATTGCGACTTAACTGTTTCAAATTTATGGTTTTAAAATTCTTTTCTACAAATTTTATTATACTTTCAAAGGAAGAACAAAAACAGTCAATTATAGTTTTACGACATCGGTACTTTTAAAGTTTGCTGGTTTTTGTTAACTGTTATTTCAACGTTCTAATTCCTTGAAGTAGTTGTAAAATCCATGTCTCAAAACACGATTGAAAACAAAACAAACAATCTAACAACCAATCCGGATCTTGGCAAAAAAAAATTACTATCGGTATTACTGAAATCAACAACAAGACAATCGAAAAACAAGAATATGAATGAGAAGGTTAATGGGTGTGAGTGAAGCAAGAGAGATTTGTCAGAATTGTTCCTGGCTATCTATAGTCACTGTCTATTCCTTTGGGGACGTAGAGGCGTGTATATATGTATGTAGGTAACAACAAGACAATCTATGATCATCCTGATATTCAGGTACCAATCTACGAAAACCTACGATCTATCGAGCCATTGCACTTAGACTACCCCAAAAAGGTATTGTCGTAATTGTTACTATTTAGCTTAATACATTTTATGTTGAAAAAGTCACTGAAACATCTACCAATAAGCATCTCCTATATTATACTATCATGATTCCAACGTACCTACTGTCCAAACCGAAAGGTATTAAAAGACGTTCATATAAATTATTGTAAGCAAGAAGTATTTTGCAATATGACAGTGAATAATGATACAGCCACTTGTTAACTCAATGCAAAAACCACAAGTCAGTACACATTCTAAGTACATTAAGTACCACACATTAGAGTGCATAAACGCATCTGCCGGTGCATAGGAAGCGCATTGTTTGAGGCACCTGCACAGGGTCCCACGACAGGATTTTGTTTATGAAACCCCCATGCATTAGTGTGCATACAAGCTTATGTCAGGTCAATAGTTTTTGCCTATTTAAATATTGGAAATAATTAGTTTTTCAATATATTACTTGATCTAAATCTCAATTACAACGGGTCTCGCTGACTGTTATGTTTAAAGACGATTCAAATATTATAAAAAAAACTAATTGTCCTTTGATGGATTTGAGTATTAAAAATTAGGCAAACAATTGATGATTCCGCATCAATTGATCTTTAACATTTTATAGCTTTGTCCCCGTCTACAGGTTTATAGTTATGATACGTTCTTAAGAACTCAGTAGCAGCTCGCTATATAAGAGAACTCTCCCATGTGATTGGTTCACTTAACTTAAACGAAATATGAGACCTAGCTGACAACACTCTCATCTATCCAGTGTACTGTAGGTGATGTGTGCAACTGGGGCATGTGGAGAGAAATTTGATATTTCATTGGACTTATTAGTCCAGCCTTACTGATTTTCTTAAACCTTGTTGAATATACGTATATGTATACAATTATAATACAAATATGTATTCGAAATAATTAACCAATATCCATTATTAGCTTTATGGATGATATGATATGTTCAAAGAATGACAAAATAAAATCGATAAATTAACTATTAAGTTTCATTTAATATTAGAAGTTTTCGTTCAGTAAGGTTGTATGTATTTTGTTAACTTTGGCATTTGAATAAACCAAATAATATACACTTCTTACTAGTTAAAACTGAATGGCTTATTTATTATCGTTAATGGAAGCGCAGTCAACCTTAACCAATGTTTAATATTGCACTGAGTGGTATCACAGCACAGTATGTTACACATTTTTTATCCCATAAAGTGAATAAAATTAATAAAAGCTTTCACTTTTTTTCCCTGGTTCCCACAGGTCTTTTTGCCTTTGATTAAGGGCAAAAAAGCTTGTAAAAACTCCCTTTCGATTTCCGTCGGAGCCTTATTGGGCGCCATCTGCGCTCTGCCTTGTCATCTGCGCTGTTTGTGGAGATTTAGAATATAAAACGTGAGGAATATAATGCAGAATATGGATGGAATATAGACTGTACGTTGAAATAAAGTTTTACTTGGCAATAATCATCAAAATGTTGTTGTTTTATATGTTATATAGCTGTATAAGTACTCAGAATGTAAAATCTATTTAATTATTAAAAACACTGTGTATACCTAATTTATTTAAAGAAAAATGACTGAGAATACGTTCACTCATTAGAAAACATACCCTTAAAAACGAAACTAAAATAAAATTTATGTTAAAATTTAGGTTTATAAACTGGGTTTCATTTTTTCATAAGTAACAAATAGCAAATTCGTTACATCTTCACTACATAGTAAAAAACAAAGTCGCTTTCTCTGTCCCTATGTCCCTTTGTGTGCTTAAATCTTTGAAACTACGCAACGGATTTATATTTTATATGGCTATATATTTTATACCCGTGCAAAGCCGGAGCGGGTCACGAGTTATTAATATAACTTTAAACAACAAGTCTAATTTTATGTGCAATAAGGAATCAACATCCTTCAGAAATAAGTATGTTATTTTCAGTCTTACTGATGTAGTATTCGTATGTATTCATTCATCTATCCTGTCTATTTATCATCTAGTCTGTGAATAGTTTGGGTGACTTTTTTCTTTCTATCCGGGATTTGGCGGATGTTGTGTTTTATACACGATCAATGATTGTGGTTTCGATTTGATGTTGTAACGTCACTTTTTGTGAATATAAATTAGGTAATTGATTTCCCATCAATAAAGTGTACAAATTTATATATAAGGGTGAAGCTGCATTATTATAAGAAAGTTATATTTTATTTTGACACTAAATACACTTCAATTCCAGGCTGAGTTCACGAACAAATTTGAGCACTCCACATAGCTGAACTGCGAGACAAAAGAGAGACAGAATCTACATAGCGCCGTACTGTCAAAATATCGCAGATAGTTCATATCAATGGTATCATACCTAGAAAATTTAACGCCTTTGAAAGCCTATGTACATCGAATATACTGACGTTACTGTGTAGGTTGTATATCTGGAAAGATAGTTTTTCTAAAACCATAGAAGTATGAAAATAAGACAAAGACAAACGCGTTAACGACCATTACTTGTGGGGTAGTCAGCGGTTCAGGTGTCCATCTCCACAATGGCGAAGGTACTAATTCTTTGGCCACAACGAACCCACGTGTTGACCAGATAGTGAGTACTCAATGAGACTGGTGGTAAGCCATATCACCATTTACAAGCACTAACTATGTATTAACTGTTCGGGGAAAAGGTAGGTTTCCTCACGATGTTTTCCCTCACCGTAGTATTCAAAGCGTTTCGCAATTTACATAGAAATTCATTAAACTTCATTTCCATTGGTACATGCTCAAGCGGGATTTGAACCCTGTACGCACTGATACAGAGTCAAGCCCTTGACTACTGAGCTACGTCGAAGTATGAAAATATGATATCCTTATTTTTAAATTTTCCCAAAAGGGCAAATATCTTAAATGATGCACGTGTGAGGATGTGAGTTTAACCATTTCAATGATGATGTTGCGAATTCACTGCAAGTGTTATTCTCACAAATATTGAATTCACCGGATACAGTAACTTAACCCTTGACAGTACGAAAAACTATCGTTCAAAGAAATCACGACATGGAGGAAAGAACCAAATTTAGGAAAGTAACTTATTGCCCCAATGTTCCCGGTAACGTTGCGATAGGGTAACCATACATTGTGATGAACGAGAATGATCTGATGTAGGAGTTGTTAACAAATATATTTAGTAACATGTTTACTAGATAGGTATACAATGAAATTAAAATGATGATATTATATTGATATGATTTGTGTATTTTGATTGATCAATTTACCTTAGGACACTGATAAGTAACTAATTTAAGATAGAGCTGACAAAACTTCATAAAGGGGGCTTAATTTTATTACAAGTATAAAATTACCTTAAAGTTACAAGTATCAAAGCTTTAACTAGTAACTGCTTAGCTGATGTAAGGATAAATGTCAATGTTTTTGTTAATTCATAAAAAGCTACCTATTAATTCCCATATGCAAATACATAGGATTATAACCTCTTAAAAGCTACAAATATCTAAATATTCCATACGCTTAAATGCTACAGTTTAAATTTAGTAAAAGTATGGCCTCCCTACTAATGCCGGGTTAAAAAAAGCCTCCCCGTAGCATCTGCTTTTATTCTCACGCAGGGAAAGAAAAGGATTGTTCAAGGGATGTTTTTATAACAGATTTCTCCTTTTTTTCTTTAACCCTTAAATTAATATTGGTCTACAAACGGCTTGTTTCTTTGATGAACGGTGTCCGAATACCCGTAATAACGTTTTAGAAACTACTCATTCACTGTTGAAAAGGATATTTGTTTGTAGTACCGCGCGTTATTGTTTGAATTATTTGGAGTGAAATTTCGGTAACAAGAACTAGTTATCTTAATTATAATGTAAATATTATTTGAACGTTATTGTACATACTAAAATGTTGCATCTAAATTGTTACTGCTGCGCCGTAAGGTTCAATAAGAAGTTAGTCTCAAAAATGACGCCATAGCGCCACCTATCCCGAAGAAAAGACATCAACGCATTGTCATACAATCTTAATAGGTACTAATTAATATTTATATTATTAACTAAATTATTACTCGATACTACAATGTACTTTTAATCACTAATGCAAATGCAAATCATGTTTACGTTCCTATATTGTTTCAGATATCTGAAAATAAATTTAATTGAATTAAAGAAACTTTCCTTCTAAATAGTGACTAAGAGTAATTGAGAATGTTTAGTTGGTCCTCCTTAAATATATTTTTATATTTTAATAACACTGATTCTTTATTAATCATAGAAATCCTCCTATTTACACATAATATTTATTTCCACTACTTAATAATCCGTATACAAAATTTGTAAATTTAAAAACATCTACTGCACATATTATATTTTGAAACTTTCCAACATAATCGTAATTTCCCTTTTAAGTAAAATTGGTTAGTAATTACCCTCACAGAACTGATTCTTATAATCATAAGCCTTCTGTTAAAGTTCCTTGTATTTAAAACGTTTGCTCGTGAGCACTGCATCTGTCGTCGGTTTACTAATCCTTTTGTACACCATTTCAAATTGAGGCTTATGCAAACGCAGCCCATATGACTTAGCAATTGTTACAATTCAACCGGGCTTTACGTGTAACATGCACTTTATTTATATTACACAAACAAAAATAAATGAGAAATTTAATATGGAGAGAACTGAAATAAGTTGACTTGAATGTTATGTGCTAAATCAAACTTCTTAAGAAGGATACCTGGTTTAAAAACATGTTGAAAGTCGTAAATTAATAACAATTATATATCCTGAGCCAAAATTATTACCATAAAGTCGAGTAGCAAAGGTAATGCTTTGTTTATAAAATATACACGATACGTCCCGATTTTTTGTAAAAAGAAATATATCATCGTCAATAATATAAAAAGTAGTAGGGATGATTATCATCATCATCAGCCTGTATCAATCCACTGTTGGACATAGGCCTCCCCCAAATGAGGCCACTTCTCCCTGTCAGTGGCCATTCGCATCCATTCGATGCCGGCCAACCTGCGTAGGTTGTCTTCGCACCTTGCTGGGGGGCGCCCAACTCTACGTTTACTGAGACGCGGTGGTAGGGATGATTAGATTTATAGATATTAATGAAACGAAAATGGTTTGCAAAAACATGAAAAAATGTCGTTCCGTGAATGTCGTTCGTGTAATACGTTGTGTCCTGTAATATATGCGTGTAATATTAAAAAATATTCACATTACTCGGAGCATCATACACGAATACACCTGATAGTGACCACAACAATAAATTGCACAGATTGCAGGATGCAACTTGCGGATGGGTGTCGTGTATTTTTATTTGCCCTTGCATCCTCCCATGTGTCGTAATAGAAGGTTTTTGTACAACAATCATTGTGGTTGCTAATTTCAAAGAAAGTGGGTACTGTCATTATGTGTTCTTATAAGGCTGTATAGTTTTTGGTTGCATGAGTTAAAATAAGAAAACTTAGATATGTGTGAACAAACAAAATAATTAAAAGATGAAAACTAAGATATCGTAAACACTAAAAATGATACATATAAGAGTTTCTATCTCATTAAAAATTTATATCGCTGAAGACTTAAAGACGTTAGTATTTATATTAGCATTCAATAATAAATTATATGACTTTTCTAAAAGACTAACGATTCCACTTAAGAAGAATTTATTTCTGACGTTAACACTAATGCAGATAAGCATAGGTATTTAACCATACTTCATTATAATTAATACTATAATAAGCTCCAGACAGAGTGTCAATAAACTATGCTCTGACATTTAGAATACGAATTCACATTTTCGATTAAACATTTGGTCCTTAATGACTGTACTCAAGGTGTTCTGTACCATACTTCATTCAATAACACGTGCTTCTTTTCAAATACTTCGCAATTGAGTTTGTATCGAACAGTTGCTCCTTACTCACGCAACTATTATCTTCAAAGTGACCCTTATTCCAAAGCAGTAACAAGGTTTTTCGCAAAGCTAATTTACAGTGGCGTTTACTGACCGAGTATATTTGCATCTTGCACATGTCAACTCAAGGTGTATGATGCAAAATAAAGGCCAAATTATAAATAACGTTGCGTCAAACTCAACAAAGGATGCAAAGGTGTTGTGAAAATGAAATTATAAAGGAAGATGAAAGTGTAACATCCATCATGTTTTTACACTTAGAATTGCTTAAAATGTATAAGTGTACAGTATAACCTTAAATGAATAATATAAATAATACAAACTCAATCACAATGTATTTGCACAATGCAATATTCACTCTAACGCCATATAACTATTAATTTTACAAATTATAAAGCACAAAAACCACGCAACAACCAATACTTTCAAATATTAATTAATTAGGAGCTTAAAAATAGTCAATAGAAAACGAGTTATTCGTATTTTTCGCTAATAGAATAACATAATGAACTAATTCATTGGTCATTTTTCAAGAACGCTTAAGAACTTTTTTCTGTATGAGACTTTCGTCATCACTTTGTGAGGCCAATGACCCTCTCTATCCTCCTTGGCAATCTGTCTTAGAGGCTTCGCGGCTAGCAAAGCATGTTGACTACAGAGTTAATCACATATTGATACTACTTTGGCACTTGCTAATCTGGTATCAAAATAGATTGAAGTGTTTGCTCAGGATAACTTTAAATGAACTATCAATTTTGTATAGCAATTACACGTAAAACTTAGTAATTACATTTATAGAATTTGGCCTAACAACCCGATAGGACTAATTGTATAAATGTTATTACTTAAGTTTAATTGGTATAACAAAACAAACATTATCTTTTTGATAAAAGGAGGCGGCTGTAATAAATTATTTGTAGCTGTAAATTAAGCGTACGTAAATTACAATGGTTATGTTATGTGAGGTCATTTGATTTAATACAAAACAGTTCAGTTCTTTTAGATATTTTTTACAGGTGGAAGCCTATAAATAATAAATTTAGTAATAATAGGCGTATGAAAGGGTTTCTGTGAATTACATAATTATTACAGTACTTTACATTATGCTAGTATTTGAACAAGTGAAACCATTGCTGAATCTAATAAAAAACGAATTTTATTTGATCAAATTTTTTGTTCACCGTTACAAAATTTCTAATTAATTCTATTTGATATATTTTTTTTGTTCTGTTATAAATTTTCTGGGAATATTGTGTGTAAATTTTATTTGACAATAGAAAACGAAATAAAATATAATTGTAGCATGTTATGTAAGTTGCTTCATAAAACATTAGTTAATTAATTCCTTCACAACATTGATTCTCTACAGATATTTCATATACGTATGTATCTCGTTCATCATAATATTATGATGACTGAGATACATACTTGTGTAGCAGAAATATAAACTGACATCTTATCAAATAATAAAAAAGACGTATATACCAAGTGCATGTGGACTTGCCTGTATACATGTATGTCAAACCTTAATCGAATAACTAGATAGTGAAGATAGTATTTTCGTGTATTTATTTAATAGATAGATCGAACAAATTTCCGGTCATTGACCGTGGCACCTCAGCCATGGAAAGCCATCCGTGTCTGTTTATGAAGAAACTTAGCAGGGTGACACTTAAGCTGTGCCAAATCGCCTGCCTTAGTCACGCCTGTTTACTTTGTCAATAAAATGATTTAGCATTGTCACGATCTCCGATATCTACCTACATGAACGGGCCCCTTGAACATGGGTAAGGATTGATCATCGAAGATTAAGATAAATATGATAAAATTAAAAGAATATGAAAATATAATTGCAATAAGTTTGGTATATTTTTATTAGCAGGTGTGGTATTATGGTTATAATATTATGGTTATAAAAGAATAACATACAACTGCCTTTAATGTAAAACAGCTAGCTAAGTGTATCAGTCAGTGAAATATAAGTGGTTGTTGTACATTTATCGTTTTAATGATCAAAACTTTTTGGTGAAGTATAAATATCTTGATCTCATTAGGAATTAAGTGCCTGAGTAATAACTTCAAGTCCAAAAACCTCATAAAATTCGCATAAAATGTTCGCAGCAAGCGGGTAAGAATGAATCCGAATTTTCGGGTCTTGATAAGAATCCGATAAATTTGTTTCGGGTGTCCTATAAAACTGTAAGTTTTATGGAATTGAGCTCTGTTCCACTTACTCTTTTAATTCCTTAAGCTCCAATAACAAAATATGTTCAACATTTTGTTCCTTTTAAGGATTCAAGAATAATGTGTTTTGTTTCTTCGAACTTTTTACCTTTCACGTTATAAATATACTAACCAGCAGAACTAACTAAAATCCAGAATTCTTATAAAAACAAAATATTAAAATCACTTCTCTTTTTTTTCTTTTTTTCTTCTTTCGTAGATCAATTACTTTTAATCAGAATTTTATATTATATACTCTGAAAAAATCTTACAGCTATAAAAGCTTCAACCGTGACCTACGACCTAGACCCTTGACCAAAATCATTCCTTTCCATAGAACCAAAATTTATAGTTATCTCATTCCGATACTTCTGAATTTTCACAGTACGCCAAGAGAGCTTATCAAACATAAGCCCATTAGTTACCACGACGAAGCATTTTTCCAAATCCAATAAATTATTATTAAATAGATTTTTCTAACAGCCGGTTGTGTCGCCCTAGTTCGAAGGCCAGTGACCCATCCGACCGAACTGACCGCTCTACTATGGCGACGTGGGCATTTTTACTTGCATTCACTTGGTTGCGTCATTGGATGCCAATACCGAATATTAGGGAAAGGCTTTCTGTATGCGACTTGATACGTAGCTCTAGTTTTGGTATGACTTTGTCCTATTTACAAATATATGGTAATATGGTAGATTCAACATGTTGTTTACCTTTTTCCTACAGAATAACTTAATAGTTTGCACATGCTATAAAATTTTCGTATCGTAAGTATTATCTTTGCTTAGTGAGGAGGTTTTTAAGGTGTGTATTGCCTCCAAAAGCTTCTGACAAATCGACGCATGAATTAAACTCAAAAAGTTGACATTATTGTTTTGCTGATGCCAAGGGCTGCGATTGTATACAATGACTGCAAAATGAATGATTTATACCGCGTTGACATTTATCACGAAAGAAATAAAAAAGTAGGCTTTCAATCACACAAAAAATTCACAGATACATAATATATTTCTGTCTGTTTAACAAAAATTAACATTATAGTCACAGTTATAGCCAAAGGAAGTAATTTATACTTAATAATTCTAAAAACAATGTATCTGTTATATGTCATTCCGTAGACTTCATTCATGAAATTAATTACAAAGATGTTGGACGCTGTCTATCGCTTAACATTACAACTTTGACTAGAAAATCACAAACTCCGAAAATTGGGAAATAGGCATTTGAACTTTTAACTACCCTGACTTTAATTGTCTAAAATATTTATGTCTCATAAGTACGAGTATATTATTAAAACAAGTTCTTCACGTTTAATTCAAGACATCATCGTAACTACATACACACTAGATAACTATACCAGTGATAGTACTATAGTAGAGTGTACTCTATCAACTGACAGTACCTTTTCGGTACTTACTTCCTATAAGTACATCCGAACAGTCAGATAGTGAACAATTAAGTTGGTTGTGAGCACAATACACATATCTACTTGGAGATCTTCACCTTGTCTGATATTTAGCACATTGTACTGTCGGCCGGTCGGCGTGACATGCAGGTTGTAGACCTTTCTTTGCAGCCTCGTTACATTGGTGCTGGGCCCTCGATTCTACTGCGCCTAATTTCGACAAATAATAAGGATTTGATATACATTTTAATACAATATAACATTGCAAAGCTTAGCAACTAAGTTGTGGGAAACTAACTTACATATTCTTCAGAACAGGTAATTAAAATTGCTTATTAATGGCGACACAGTAGCATCTTTCACAGTACTGACTAGTTGCCTCATGTCATATATTCACTAACTTCACAGTTTCGGCGACCCCTTAACCTTAAATACCCCTTTATTGTATCTATATCATGCTCTTTTAGAATAGTATATTAGTAATAAAAGTAGTCCTCTTTAAAATTATGTATATACATTTAAAAATAGTTTCGTGTGTGTTTATAATCAAAAATTTCGTACATAAAAAGCCCTTAAACCTGTCATTACGTTTGAATTGAGGATACTTTAATTAATTAAGTTTAATTATCTTAAATTCAATGGAGATGCACAACATTTGTTAAACAAAAAGGAAATTTCTCAGCTTTAGACTGAGTGACATAAATTCTGTTATGTATAATTTTATTTATAAATTCATTGCTTATTGAAGAATCGGTAACTAGACAAGTACCCATGGCCCTGACGAAATCACAATGCGGTTGTTGGCGTTTCCGCCAAATACACATAATTTGAACCATCACACTGTCTACTGAAATGGTTAGTTTTCATTCCTTTCTATATTATGAGAAACACAGTTGGTAAAAAATTATAATATGAAGAGCCATAATTGTAATCAAAACTTGTAAGTGAATACAAAAGTATGAAACTTTCAATTAATAAACGGAACTATCAAGGTTAACTGGTCAATTACACACCTGTATCAATTTAAGAATATATTTCTCTGGTTTGCTTCATGTGGTTTGTGAATACGGATTCTAGCAAATTAAGTACTATAAGATGATCTCTAATGGTTGTCACGGGGTGAAATAGATTATTGTAGTCATTTTCTTTAGCTTCGCAACTACTTGTATGTAATAGCGATGCCCAACTGATATGGTATACGAAATATACTATAATAGCCTGTAATTCTGACAACAGTTTGAGATTCTGCAAACCCATAGTATTTATTTACGTAGTATGTAGAAATTCATACATATTTTAACATGAAATCAGATCTATGTACATGTCTACCGCATTGTTAGGTACATTTTGGCCAAAAGATGAACGACCTTATAATTACAGGTTTAACAACTGTGTGTTTCGTAAAGTGAGTCACATAAGCGTAAAAAACGCTTTAATAAACACCACACGAAAATTGTTGGCTATCAGCTGTCCGTTTCTGTTTACGATGGCTTTATAATGTCAATTAAGCGGAGTGGTCATACTTGTCCGTCAGGAAACAGGAGTTGCAGGATATGATCAACCGGTCCCTTGCAGGCTGCGAAATTACTCCTGCTGGTAGCGTAAAAACCTACATCCGGCCATCTAGGCTGCCATTTGCACTGCCAGCAGATGCTTAAGCGCATGGTAACTGCCCCGCGAACGCAGCGCTTGACACTAACTAGGAAGAAATGTTGCTTCTAATGCGTGGAGTGTTTCACTAAGATGGGAAATGAGGTAATGTATACGTAGTTGTGTTATGGGAGACGATTTAGGATGTAGTTGGTGTTAATTATGATTATCTTAGTGAAATGGAATGGGATTAGATTCAATATTTCGGCTGAAATTTTCAAATAGAAAACATATAAAAATCATTGAATTTTATATGTAGGCAACTGAATGCGTTGCTGTTGCGTTATTCGTTGGGATCGATGGATTGGTGTATTTACTTATAACATGCAAAAATTAGTGATAATTACATTTTTGGTAATAAAGAAACGTTCAGAATGTTTATTTATAGATAAAACAGGAGTGTGTTTTGGAAATTACATTTGTGGTACGTTTGAGCAAGAAAATATTAATAATAGTTTATTTAATAGATTAATGTAAGCTCGGCATAAGCCGTATTTATTATTATTATTAGCTATTAAGGTAATATTTTGAAGAACTAGGTATGAGGTGTTAGACTTAAAAGATAAATTGACTTACTTAATTTACTTGAGACATTTATAATTGATAAATTTATACATGCATTGAAGGAATGTACCTCCCTTTGGAATATTAACTAACTAACTATGATTAAATTATTTGGAATATTAATTGAAGAACAATTAAATTAATTGATCTTCCGTCTCAGTACGTATCAAGGTGGATACTGTCAGCAATTAGTGTTTATTTGGTAACAAAAAATTTAAAATAAAAAATTATTATCCTTTTAATATCTATTGATTACGAGTATGTCTAACTACGCATAGAGGACAAAATAATTGGCTTGAATCTATACCTCCATACACACCAATTATGTAAAATTAATAAATGTAAAATCAAGTATTAAATTTGGTTTTTAGATCTAATTAAGAAATTAAAAATTAAAAATTTCTGATGTACAATTATTAATGTTCGCTACAGAATTCCAATGCAACGCTGGCCTACACAGAACACTCCATGATTATACATTGAAAGTCTAACCATAAACAATAATCTCGGTAACCTATTTCTAACTACTTTAACAATACCATTGATGTACGATTGTGATGAAATATGGTCTTTATATTCTGCACAGTACAGGCTAAGAATCAATTAGTTCATTTTTGTATGTAATTCTGAAGAAAATGCACCGTATCATTGGAACCCATTACGCGCACAAACGTTGCAATTTTGTGATTCAAATAGCATTGGTAGGAGATCGTATCGGATCGTAGTTTAGAATGCACCCCAGTTCAGCAGAGCGGAAGAATCGATTTATAATAAACATTTTCAGACATGGGTGGTCTTATTTCAATAGTTAAGAACGAAGTCGATGAAATTAAATTAATGATTTTGGATACATACGTAACACATCACATCCGTTTTATGTTCAAAGAGGTAGAAAGAAATCACGAAGAATCCAATCCACGAAGATCCACGAAGAAGAGTCCCGATCCTAACAAACCTATACGCTCAATGGTTATAGGTACGTAACCCACATTAATATTGCGTCTATATGAGATTCGTATGTCTCAATGGACCGGCTCCGGAGTAATCGCACTTCCACTCACCGACATGTGACTTTAATATAATTATATTAACAATAATACATTGAACTGATGTGTAGAATAATGATTTGAAATGCGAGACTTATTGAAATTATCTATCCTTGTTATAATGCGAATAAATGTATAGTTGCTAATCTGCGTATCGTGAAGTGGGGTAACTAAAACAACATAAGAATTTGCGTAATAAATATTTGTATACTTAGTCTCATTTTATGAGATATTATCATATCTCCTGGGTTCTGTCCACCTCACACGGACTTGAATGTGTATGTATAAAGTTCCTCATCTTTCTTAATCTAGTTTTATGTTCCCAGCTCGTTCTATACGCTTTGAGGATTCTTAATACCACTTTTATATGTCATATAACCATATGTTAATTTCTGCATTATTAAGCTATAACTTGAGACTCGTATAACACAAGGTTATCAGCACCCACAGGTAACCAGACCAGAGTTAAGTGTGTAAATATCATGTCTTAATAAATCAACATGGAACAAAAAATGAGTATCAATCAAGTACCATGTATTAATCACAATCAACATCCTAATTATTTATAATTGATAGCCTTGTGTAGAAGACATTGACCGTTAGATGTGTAATACATAAATAACTTTTTTATATATATTAATAATAACATTTAAGAAAGCAATTATACTCTTATTTAGAACTCATTAGATATTTTTATTTATTATATACAAAATATTAAAGAGTTGTTCCGTGCTACTATGTAACGTAAAAGAAACGAAGTAGCTACCGATTTTTCCGGCATGTCATAGGAGGCGACTAAGAGACCAGAGAGGTAAATGAAATCAATTGGGCAGAGGGCTAGCAACCTGTTATCATTGTTCCATTTAATATCACAAACCCAATATTTATACTAAAAAGTGTCCAAAGAGATGTTTTCATGTCTCCGAGGTTCTGTTCAACCCAAAAAGGATTAAAGGGCGTGAATGTTTTTCTATTAATTAAAGACTTATTAAGTGTAATTGTATTTGCTATTCCTTTATACCATGGTTTCCAGACAATATTAAAGAAAATATCTTCGTCCCTATAAAGATTATTACAAACTTTATAGATATCATATGTAACGAAATCAAACTATATTTCCCTTACCACTTTACAAACATACCAACCATGTCTGAAAAGCAATAAAATACTCAAACGATCCACCTTACATTTATGTAATTTATGAAAATCACATCAGGTACAGCAAATGATAGGAAGTAAGTACCGAGGCAATGCAGTGACGACGCAATCCGCAATTAGTCATGGTCAAGGTCTTTGAAATATCTGATTACATTCGCGTGCTTATAGAGAAACAGTTAGGTGGCTTGCACAACAATGATTGCTTCTTGCTATCTTATTATGTGGCTGAGTTATCGAAGACGCTCGGAAGTAGAGCGTTTTGTAATGGTTTTGTCTTTGTATAGAATATAGGTAGCTAAGTTAATATTATCGACGATATTCCGCGTCAATAAATAGTTAAATTAGAAATTATAAAATAGAAGATGACCAAAAAAATTAGTTATGAAATTAATTATAAAATGAAATATGTCAACGAATTATGTTTTCCAATGGTATGACCAAATGTGGTGGTACATATTTCTTCCGTATAATAAGATTGATTAGTCCAGTCAGACTATAAATATATATACAGGGTGGCGCATTCAAAACGGTCAGTATGGGAAAGTCTAAAACTATAAGAGATACGAAGATTTGTTCTTAGGAACCATGTCACCGATTTTGATAAAAAGAAAAACTGCATTCATACTTTCTTTGAAAAAACAACTGTATGCAGTACGGGAATCGAACCCGGTTTCTTTGAAAAAATAAATTGCCCCTTTTCACTTTTTCTTTTTAAATATCGATTGTGTAGGTCTTAAGCTGTAAATGTCTCTATGAAACATGGTATCGAAAATGAATAAAATGCATTATTTTGGCATAGTTTAGTTTATTATAGTAGTTTACATACATCTTAACAATATTCAACAGACATGTAAAATTGTCGCTATGCCTGTTTGTAGTTTTGTACTTCCCTACTTGTAACATACACCATATCATGTGGCATTAGCATTACATTAATCCTTTAAGGAGGTTTTGTTATCTACAATAATCAAAAACTAACAATCTATTGAAAAATCCACTTAAAGTGACGTATTTGAAAATTTCTTTTGGGATTACGTTAAGGATGAATTTTGCAAACCAAGCTATGACACCCTTGAAGACCTTAAAGTAGCAATAGAGTCAATTTTAACGCAAATTCACCACATGAAAATACAAAATTCAATAGTAAGATCGTTACCTAAACGTGTTGAATATTGTATTGAAAACAACGGCGGTCACTTAGAAAACCTACTATGATAAATAATTAAAGTATGCCAAAACAATGCATTTTATTCATTTTCGACACCATGTTTCATAGAGACATTTACAGCTTAAGACCTACACAATCGATATTTAAAAAGAAAAAGTGGAAAGGGGCAATTTATTTTTTCAAAGAAACCGGGTTCGATTCCCGTACTGGATACAGTTGTTTTTTCAAAGAAAGTATGAATGCAGTTTTTATTTTTATCAAAATCGGTGTCATGGTTCCTAAGAACAAATCTTCGTATCTCTTATAGTTTCAGACTTTCCCATACTGACCGTTTTGAATGCGCCACCCTGTATATATAATATGTTCACGGCTATACGTCCCCAACGGAATAGGCAGAGACTATCGATCGCCACCTGAAACGATCCTGACAAATCTCTCTTGCTTCACTCACGCCCATTAACCAAAATATATTAGGAAATTAAAGCAACTATAGAGATTAGTTTGTGAAGTTATAAATGTTTAGTAAACTTAAAACTAGTCTTGTAACCAGTGAACCAAAGTTTGTACTTTAGTACAAAGGTGTACTTTGTACTAAAGAACAATCTCAGTTTGATGAAAGGCAATGTTTTGCCGTCCAAATATGTGGTAATTTTAAAGCAGTAATTACAAACGAGGATGTGTATTTTTTATCTGTATCTGTACTATCTATTTAAAATCGATCTATGAAGCAATTTTACTGTTTCCCATCTAATTGCGTGTATTCCGCCACTTTCCAGGATAAAATTATCTCACTCGTGTTACGGAACTTAAGATTGATGATACAATTAAATTAAGATGTAACTGTGGTGGTTCAATTTACGGACTATCGTAAATAGACTGATAGTACCGACGATTGAGTTGATTACATTATTGCAAAGAATCTTACGGGAGCTAACGGGTGGGATGTGGATTGATGAGGCTCCTGATTCTACCCCGTTACTGTAATTTAAATAAGGCTGTCTTAATTTGAAAAATAAACAGCATAATTATTGAAAATAACAGCTAATTACTGGAATCGCCTTGATATCAAAGTAAATAATAGAGTATGTATAGATCAATAGTAGAGGTTATTAAAAGGTCACTCAAAATCGTTAAGTAAAACAAATGTACGTACGAAACGAACATTTAATTACTAGCTCCGCAATTGCGGGGATGGACGCCCGACCTTCCAACTAAATAAATTACAATTCCATGATCAAACTCTCATGCCAATGATGAACATCACCGTACATGTACATACGTAAAGTGTGTGCCAAATATGAACATTCCTTTTTACAATTTAGGATTACAATGTTATTTTTTTTACCAGACATCGAGTGGGCAAAGATACCCGTTGTTCGTCCGCGCAATCGTACGGACAAGGCCGCGTGACATAACGCGTACAGTTCGGGATTAGAGATCCCGCCACATACGGTGGCAGTAGCCAAACTTGGAACTAAATTTGACGTTACCGCCATTGCGTGTTATTTTGTATGAAAGGTAAATTTAGTATTACCAGCGTTATGTTTTTTGCCCACTCTTTGTAATTTTTATGTTTGTTAAGGGTGATTATAATAAATTGATTTCCGGAGTTTCTTGTTAGTTCTTCTCCAAGCTAGGGTCTCCGCTGATCTAACCTCGGTAAAAAATATGTAAAGACAATGCTCAGTGCCATGTTTGAAATAATAGTTTTAAGAGATTCGCGATTTATACTCATGATATAAGATATAAGGGTGTGTATAAGATTGATTGCAGCTGTGGGAAATCCTACGTCGAACACACTAAACGGTCTATTGCGGACAGAGTGAAGGAACACATAATATATGTAATATATAATAAGAAGGATAAGTCCCGTTAATTATTAATCATGTTTGAAATAGTTTAATAAACATATTTTGACTTTGATATATTAATTTGTTTTATTTGAGTTTATAGCTCTGCAACCAAAGACCGTTACAAATGAAACCTATAATGTATCGAGCCGTATGGCACAGTGAGTGCTAGTTTTGGCGTGTTTACTGGTAACACTGAATTACGCGACTGTGGCGACGCCTCCAACTGCCACCGTATGTGGCGGGATCTCTACCGCTAACCATCGCTGCGACGTCACTTCGTTATGTTGGCAGCGAACGTGTTGACATAACGCTGCCAGGGGATATGTTTGTGCTTTATGACGTGTGTTACACCCTTTAGCACGACTGTGGGAAACGTCAAACATATCAATTTGACGACCTCCGTGGTGCGATCGGTTATACACCTGAATGCTAATCGTGGGGTCCCGGGTTCGATTCCCGGTGGAGGCAGAGTTGAGAACAACGCTTTTCTCCAGCTTTCCAGTCTGGTTGTTGATTATATATGCTATATATGTATTTATATAAGTATAAAATGTATTCATTTCTTAAATATACGTTGACTAGTAGTACCCTTAACACAATTCTTAAATGTACTTACCAAGGGGCTAGTTCAATTGGTGTAATAATGTTTAAATATAATTATTATCAGTATAAATTCACGTTCTTTAATCGTTACCTAGGATAGACATAAAATCTTCTCGATCCCTTTAAGCCTTCATACTGTGCTGACATTTATATGGAACTGGTGACAGGTTGCTTGGCTATGGGTCAATTTTCATTTGCCACTACTCCCTTAGTCGCCTTCTACGACACGTCGGGGAGATCGATAGCATATTTGCATTATCTTTACTAATAGATTGATTGGAAAACTATCGATTGTTACACTATTGTAGTGTTTACAAAACCGAAATGACAGAGTCCATTGTCTATTCACTTTTCACTAAATAGTCAGTACCCGATTCGAGATGTAGGATGTTTATGTTGGTACTCTTGCGATGACTATTGTTTAGTGCTAGGACGAATTTGTTTTCCTCTCGAAAAGTTTGCTTGTCTATAAATAACATATTCAGGTTTATCGAAGATTTATCTAGTATGAGTATTTACATTAACTATTAATACTTTTAAATCGTTAATCGTCCGACCGGTTCTATTAATGGAACTATCCCAAATTGGAGTAATGAAATATAGAGAAACAACTAATTCTAAAGTACAGTAAGCTAGTAGTTACTAAAATCAGTAAAGTTTAAAAGATAAAACAATTAACTTTACAAATTATAATGTACTTTTTAGCATTTCATATAAGAGTGGCCTTGTATCTGGTCCCTGTAGAAAACCGAAACATTTTACCACATTTTAATGTGACTATTTACTTAAGGTACATCAAAGTAGCACATCTTACTACGTTTTAGAACAAGACCGCATTCATTAGTCGGTTCATTTGGTGTTCTAGATCTTTTGGCTTAGATTAATGATTTATTATCTCTGCTCTAAGTGATTTGCTGCTACCATTCATAGCAAGTAAATTACATTCCGCGTCCGTCTCATTTCTCCACAGGACGTCTGTGGCGAACGGTACTGGCCGATCCGAGATTAGTACTGCCTCATTTGGCTAGGCTATCTTCTAGTGTAGCGATTTTAGAATGTAAATAAATATTTAAAAAGACCTAAGCTTATGCTTGTCTTGATATTTTATACTAGGTAGTATACGTATTTAGAATAATGATTTGTCATATCCTTAATACTACGTAACTTTGTCAAGAGTACATGCTAATTAATTTTTAGGTTTAATGTGACCGAAAATATCTCTCTGAAGCTCTACCTAGGATAGAAAACAAGATATATATATTCTACCAAATCCTAAATCTTTAATACAATATTTATTCGACAGGACAACTATCGAACGATTACGACTAAGCTTAAGTGAATCCCTCCAGAGGACATCTCTACTCAACGGTACCGATTAGAGATTACCAGGAAAATAGTACAGCAACGCTCTGAACTTGGATGGATGGACTCTTATGGTATACCTGGCCTTGTCAACTAACTGTGCTTGTACATGGTCCGTACTAATGCAGAGTTGTAGGCTCAGTAATTTATGATATGTGCACACGATCCTTTAATGTTTAAGATTAACGTTATGGGATGATGTACAGGTAATTTTTAATAGTTTTAATATAACTTTACCTGGTTCAAACATGATAAATATTTTCTTATATAGAAAAATTCCAACTAATATTGTAAAATCTTCCGAGGTAGGTAAAACTTTGACTGATCAGCAACATTACTGGTTGGGTTTTGGTTCATGCAAAGTTTTACATTGTGCTATGCACGAGTAGTAAGATCACCACCACTGTTGGTTCGCTATTTGGGACAGTTTGATTTTGGATATCTTTATCTTTATTATTATTTATATAAGATTTGAACATACTCGTAGTTAAGATTCTTTTGCAATGATTCATAGCTTGTTTGATTGATTTAATATACGAGTGTGTGTGTGTATAACTTAATTTCGTATGTACATTTAAATTATCTTTTGAGAGACATAAATGTTTGATGGTTTCCAGTCTGTAAGGACTTACTAAGCGTCCTAAAATGACAGTATTTATAACTTCCTTCGTTTTATGATGTAATGAATCTTTGATAAGCAAATTTATAAGAAACATCTCAAGTTAGGCATAATTCAATTTATTTATATGCTGTGGTAAAGTTTTAATGTAAGATTGTGTTTAAGGGTACGAAATAAAGTGTTACGTGAACTCTGCGGTAAGAAAGTAGATGAATTGATGAAAATAAAGAAAGATTTTAATTTTCATCAACAAGTAATATTTGTTAAGGTGGTTTAGCTGCATGGAGAGGAGGGATGAAAGGACGGTTACAAAAGAAGAGCACGTAGATGAAGCTTAAAGGGTGTGAGTGAAACAAGACATATTTGTCAGGATCATTCCAGGTGGCGTTCGATTATCCATATCTATCCCGCAAGGGACGTAGAGGAGTATATGTACGTTAAATTAATACTATTAAAAACACAAACACCACCAGATAGTACTAGATACCTCCTACCGATGACTAAGAAAAGATTAATATAATATGTATGTGTGTGTCCCGCTTAATGTGTTTATGTTTTTGCATCACGGGTTACATTGTTGTATGATATTAATTTGTATATTACTAAAATAGATAATTTCATTTCTCCGTTTTATTCTTTGTAGACTAGTTGTATCATATACAATGGATGTGTAATGCGTGTGTATGTGTTTGTATATTCCCAATATATTTTGGTGATGTAACCATCATCATATAATATGTACATGGTGCTAAGTTTTGTGTTGATCGCAATGATATAAATTCAAGGCACGCTGATCTGAAATGGAACTTGGATACAGTTAGGTTATCGATTTGACATTGTCTCGGCCTCTCGCCTGTACGAAGGTGACGTGCCTTTGATTACGTGCGCTGAATTCATTTAGTTACATAGTTAGCGTGAGAAGAAACATACGCCTAGGTGATACATACATTCTTATATAGATACATTCAGACATTCAGGCCTCTACTTCCCTAACGGTTTACCGCGACCTTCCTCGTGAAACCCTTGGTTGCAGTTTGATATTATTAATTCATTTTGTAAGCCTTCATTTATCCATCCGCTCCATATAACTTGATAAGACTTATGCAATGCAATGCACCCTGCATTGTCATCTTCCAATATAAATATTAGAGAGATAATTGTCACTACATTATTAAAACCCCTGATATCAACCGACATCATTTTATTACAAACCAAACCAAGGAATAAACATTCACAAAAAAATTAAGTTTTAAAAACTTTACACTTCGATTTCGATATCACCTTTAAATCTTAATTACTTCATACATAGTATAATTCTTGAAACATTAGATGTCGCTAGGCACCACTCTAACTTCGTATCAAATCGTCGCATCGTCCTCTTTATCATTCATATGGCATACGCGTGCGCCAGCGTCTGTCAACATGCTAACGCGCCCTGGATCAGGCGAACCAAATACATACGAACGGCCCTGTGGGCGAATTACCATTTAGAACATCCGAAAGTGCAAGAACCTGTGAATAGATGGACTATTTTGCTAAACTAAACTATTTGGTGGACTGAGAGGAAGATCTAGAAACATATATGTACTCTTTTATTATGATTCTGGACAATACTTTCAACTTTAAGATACTCTTTACTTGTAGTCCTTCACTGTTTAACGTTTCGGGTGGGCCTTTTGCTCTAAGAGCCTTTACAGCATTGATAAAAGCTTAGGTTAAGGTTGTAAGGCTTGTGAAATAACTAATATATCACTTTCTTTTTGATATTATATAAGCTTTAGTTTTTAGTTAGTTTTTTGTGATGTACTATATAAGCATAAAAAAAGGTTTTACCTGCAGGCAAAATAATCACTTTGTAACAGTTCTAATAGAAACTTTACAGTGTCTTTTAATAGAGAACCAATTATTCCTGCTTTGCGTATCCCCTTGGGTTTGCTAGGTTAATCAAATCTATTTAAAATATATGTTAAGGTCAATCTGGCGTAACATATATTTTTCTACTTGATCACCGGTTCACATAAATCTGTCGCCTCACGTGTATTCAAATGTGATCTCCTCTCCACAGTAAATGACCAAGCTAACGTCAATGTAAATAATCATAAAGTAAAATGTTCCATTCATAATTCAAAGTGTTGGAACTTACCAATCGTCACTTCCGCATCAAATTTGAAACTTAGAACAAGTTGCATGCTTCTTACATCTTAGTATTTATTGTGTAATAATACATACATAATTGCATACACTCCATTACACTATATTTTACGATGGATGTAGTAACTTAATAGAATTCAAATCCTTCAGGTATGTACAAATTATATGTTGAGCTTACGAACCATTCCATAAACGGTATAAGGTGAACATTCTTAAAAATAGAAACCTACTATGTATCTAAGTATATGTATGTATATATTAAGTAATATATACACGAAGGACATAATCTATCGCTTGGCAAAGCTGATAGCCAATGTTCTTGAAAGGTAGGGATACTTTCAACTCTTCATTACATCAGGGTTGGATATCTGTCATGGAAGTTTTTAATATATGGTTGTTTTACATGATACATGAATATTTCTAAGGGCAATGCAGAGCAAACTGTTAAGCGCGCGGCCAGCAACGTGACAGTATTGCGTGCACTGTCCGTGTACCGCCCTTTTACATATATTAATAAGTAAAGATCTTCAATCAATAAGAGATTCACGGCATAAGTAAAAGGTCACATTATGCACGGACTAAATCAAATACATTTCAGCCCCTCATTAGTTGTACTGTTTCGCTTACAAGTGTTTAGCTGTGGATCTGGGTCTTTATTGAATAACAAATCGGGGTGGCAAATAACGGCACTACTTATAAACATTTTGATAAAAATAATGTAATAAAGTAGGTTGTTTTTTCAGTATCGAGTTCAATAACAGGAAAATGAGAAGAAATCAACAGTATTCGATTGCCGAAATGTCGGAGTATCGGCTGATGACCTTTGCGAAAAATCCATGTGGATTTTCCTCGTGTATCAAAAAACTATGTATTAAATTTTGTATCCAAGCAGACGTTAATTAAATAATCAAAGCATATAGGTAATAATATAAGCATCGTTACTATAATCTATGTTATAATTCTTATATGGTAGTCCTTGAAGTATCGCCATTGCCACTATAACTACAGACTATACTACAGATTATATAGGTGGTGAATCCGTTACAAATAAGTGTCATAATTAAAAACATGTTAACAAATAATAGAAAACATTCCCTGAACTGATTTGACTCAATAAGGTTGTAAACGTTTCTTGGATGACTCATGAGTCGGCACATTTATGGTCTATTGACTATTGTTGTAAACAACAAGGGCTATGGGTGGTTTTTGTAGTGTAGAATTGTCTCCAGGAAAAGCAGAATTTGTAGTGGGATTAGTGTCATTTTCTTTCTAAATATAAACACGTGTTTTAAAGTGAATATATGTGGTGCACACCTTTCTTTCAATACACAATCTGTAACCATCATTCCATATGTATTGTTAAAATCCAACACCTTATTTTTACTATATCGGATTTTAAGTTAATCATTTTGTTAGAATCTTCTCTCTATGGTTTATTATCCAGTTCAAAAATGCGTCATATTATGTCAATTTTATGTATATTTAGGAATAGACTTTATTTGCTATGTTTGCATTAATATCTTTTGCAATATTTAATATAAAGATGATTAATATCTTTTATAGATGATTTGAAATGAAATCAACTTTGTATTCTAAGTAAGCTTATATTGATTTTATACCAGCCCGTAGTGTTATAAGCATTAATAAAAAATGTCATAGACATATTCATTTACTTTATTTTAAGGTTTATACAGTCTCATTCAACTTCGTCTCCGCGATTATAAAATATCGTTACATCAGAACAACTAATTGTGATGTAGATTTAAGCCTAATAAATTATGCATTTAGTTCACATTTGTTATTTCTTTATTCATGTAGCATTATTCTATCTGTGTGATATATGTGCCCTGTATCGCATTTTATTTATAATATAAATTTATCTTTGATAAAACTCGCTAGAAATACAAATTATGAATAATAAGTGACAATTTAAACCCAATAATTATTTATTTACAAAATATCTAAACAATATAGTAAATTAAATTTGATTATGCGCTAGGAGTTAAAGTTAGGAGTTCAGATATGGATGTACGAGTATTACAAACATAGCCAAATCTCAAGACAACGAAACCTTGAGTTATGAGTCCACAGAATAATTAGAGCCAAATGACTTCCAGAGAAGTTATCGCTTTCAATAAGCATGGAGTTCTTAAATTTACGACTTGTCTCCAGCACAGTTTGAATGGCCAAAAATAAAAAAGTCATTGTCTCAAGGATCTTTTGGTAAATAAAAAAACAAAGGTCGTTCTGCTTTCATTAACAAATTCAAAAAGGGAAACCGTTTCAAATCACAGGGTGAATATTTGTGCTAAAAAAAGAATGTTCGTGGAATTTTGACGTAACTACTCTCTCCGTTTGCCGCTCATTGTAGCCTGTATGCCCATGTTAATTGGCCAAAAAGGTTTTTTGAAATAAGTTCCTTTGTACTTTTCAGTGCGACACACGTGGACGATTTTTTCAATGACTAGCACTATGCTATCGGTATTTTCTCTTTGCAGACTTATATACGGTAAAACAAAAGACGTCATATTTGTAGACTACTAGTCTACGGGGCAATACAAGGGTAAAAATTTTGTAGACTAGTAGTCTACGGGGCAATCAAGCGGATATAGCTAAAACAAGAGTATTGATTTTTATAACAAAAACTCAACAGCACTGATGTGCTGTTTAATTTACATTTATATTAATGCACATTGTAGTAAGTAAATTATTTGAAAACCCTTTTTTATTTGAGTGGCTAGCTAAATCCTATCATAAGACTAATATCTGTGAAAGGACGATTTTTATTAAAAATTGGTATCACTAACATTATAAAATGGATAGATGGGGAAAGCATATTCAAAACACATGCACTGATACAAAAATTAAGATAAGTTGTTAATTATTTCGCATGTGTCCTCTGTTATTGTATGTAAACATTTCATTTTCTCAAATTAGTAAATTAGTAGGATTAGGTATTATAATTAAATTTATACGCCAAGTTCAACCAAAGTAAAATGTAAGTTAACCTTGTCCGTAAATACTGTCACTGAAAAGTATAACATAACTGTTACTGCAATCTATAATTAGATACGTAATTAAAAATAGCTACTCATAGTCAAACATTTGGAAAACAATACATATACGTAACAACAAGCAACATACATATGGGTTGAGACCTTGAAGTTTACAGTATTTCGAAATATGATACTCGTTCAATAAGATTTAAATGAAACGGATGTTCTTGCATTCACCTGGGACCTTGAGAATGTATCCAGCTGCCTGTTTGAAAGCCTACTGAAGGCCATGTGTTCTGGACTTTATATGGGTATTTCAAAAAGTATGATTAAATATTTAAGTAGAGATCTATAGATACAAACAAGTTTTGTTAACTAAACATTATCCTTAACAAGCGTATGGCTTGTGGGTTTGAGTAAAAACAATTCAATTATGGGTAATTTAGTTTTTAACCTAATTAGGTTCGACATGCTAATATTTACCTCGTACGAAATTCCGAAGTAGAGTACTTTTCTCGAACACTCGCTGGAGGGCGACCACACTGATCTTCAAATAAAACGACAGTTAAGACACTGATATTAGCAGTTTTATGTTTTTTGTTATAACATTTTTTTTATCAAAAATACAGGATTTTGTACTACTAGCACTTGTATCTTTGATTGAATATTTACTTTCGTTTTCTGACTAAACAAATACTAAATTTGTTTTCTAGATCCTTTTTTCTTGTATATTAATATAATCATCCATAGTTTGGGAGAACTTGGGAATTTCAGAAAAACGCTTTAAATATTTATCACCGTTGAAGAAAGCTTAGCTTAGCTGTAGGTATTGCATGAAAAAAGTTTATTATTATATATATACATTTTTATTTGCATCAAGACTAGAGACCAAAAAATCCACAGAAATATCCAAAGATGGTATAAAAGGCAGTAAACCCATGTGAATCTCAGTAACATTCTTAGTACCTTAGCAAAACTCTTAAATTTGTCATTCTATAAGCTACAAAATTGAGTATCATCGTCTTAAGCCAAAACCAGTATGTTAAGTTTTTATAATGTTTTTCTGAGGCGAGTGTAAGTTGGACAAAGTGAAATGACCGCGGGAGGCCGCTTCATTCGGCGATTGCGTCACACGTCGCATTCTCTGCTTCGCGACTTGACTCACAAACTCAAAGCTTTCGTATGAAATCCATATGAAGTGAATTTCGTTATGAAGCAGCTGTTTGGTATCGGGAAATTCTCGCTCATAATTTTGAACGCAACCTAGTCTATTGATAAATTTTAAAGTCAAGAAAAGGCTTAAGAAATGAGTGGAATGGTGATATAACTGAAAATAATAACAATATTTTTCAAACAAACATTACTTAATATAAACTTATAAACCAACAATGTTTTCTTTGCATATATAAATGAATAATCTTGAGAAAATATGTGTTTTACGTTTAATTATATCACGATAACCAACTAATAATGTTGTATGACTTGCGTTCAGGTTACAGAAAAGTGATATTGCCTGAAACACCATAACACTTCATGCCTGAACGTTACTCTATCTTTCCTCCAACAAGTAAATTGAATCATCAAACTTCCGACGTAAGCCAAATAAGTTCTAAGTGGGTGCTGTATCAAATAAAGTCCATGTTTGCAATCGTCATTATATACGATGTTTGGTGAGAAGAATGAGACGTCAAAGCGTGTTCCAAATTCGAAAACCGTGTTTTTTTCCGTTCAAGTTCAACAGCCAGCAATGGTGCGCTTGAGTCGACGAGAAGGATGGAACGACCCACTTGTGGTTCCCTGACCTCCGCGCAAGCCTAGCGACGTCTTCCCTCCCTTTCACGCGAGTTGGAGCTGGCATACAAAGGTTCTCTTTCTCACTCCCGGAATATTTTCGCACAACACAACCGTACTTGGAAAATGGCGCGAGAGACTCGTCAAAGTATGAGGTTTTTTAAGGGCTACGTGTACCGCTAACTATTTGTTCTACCAAAACAATAGAGGTTGTTTCCCTGATCGGCGACGGGAAATTGTCAATCGATTGATCGGTGTGAACCTCATTAAATGATTTGCGGGAATATCGTAATGAGTTTTCTGATGGGTGCCGTAATTTATGTCAATGTTGTTGAATAATCCATTATTGTATTATGCTTTTATGATTATTGAAGAAGCGTGAGAGTAGAACTTGATAATATCTTACGACATAGATCATACTTACATGTACCTATGTACTTACTTTGTTAAAGAAAGATCTGATAGGAATTAAGTGAGTGTTAAGTATAAAAAAACTTATTAACTTGACCACAACAAGGCCAAATCTGTTATATTGTGATTCTAAATATGTATTTAAAAAATAAAATATGTCGACAAATATTCTAACGTGATTCGATTTAATAATTCTTCAGGATTTTAATTTTATATAATCAGTTGATAGTTCATCATCTTTCTAAAAAACAGAAAATATTATTCACATATTATCAAGCACCTTTATGATTATTCTCTTAAGATATCTAATGTGTTCCTTTATGTAAACAATTACTAATATCTCCTAATCACTGCCCATGTTTGTATAGATACGTATTTGTCTACTCCTACATGAAAAGATCGTGATCGCTGTATTATAATAGGTTACAAACCCAATCCCAGGACAAGGATAAGCCGCACCTTTTAAGGAGCGCACGAGTTGACCACGGCCACGTTACCTAATGCCAGGCCAAATTTCAATTTCTAAATCACGCGTGACTCCAATCGTGACGTCATAAGGCCGAGGGGACACGAAAACGAAAGCATCGAAATCGAAGGGAGCATTCCCGTTATCCTGGAGTCGCCGAAGCTGAGATGGAAAGCTCCCGTTAGCCGCGAGGTGGCGTCACTGACATCCCGCGCACTTACGAACATTATGTAGCTTCTACCGCTTATGCAATGCTTCCTGCTATAGCGGGTAAAAAGATACTGTAACCTTGGAGATGGAAATCACAGCTATAAGGGGGTAACGCTATAGGTAAAGTCTTCATAACGTGGAGAATGTTTAAAAAAACATTCTTTTAAGCTATGTATAATATCAAGTAGGATTATAGAAGAGTTTGGAATTATTTCAAACTAGTTCGATTTGTAATTAACGCCTTATCCTTTATTATATGAAATGACTAGGCATTTTCATGTATCATTTAATAAAGTATCTATTTTAACTATGGGGTTCCTCTATTTACACAGATTTGTTAAGCCTATTGCGTCTGCTTAGCATTTTTCATGTAAATTCATTCTTAGGCTGGCTACAATCAAATCACGCAACACGTGAGTTCTCACAATAGGCACCTATTGCACGTTACATGGCACGTCGCACGACCTACTTGGCACTAACGGTACTCGCACCAAGAACTAACCAAAACGTACATATGTGGACGCGAATATTTCCGCTAATTAACCCGCCGGAGCCTCCGTGACAAGAGTACATTGGAGATTTAGTTTTAGCTAAACGTTTGTGTTTGTCTTAGGAGCGCTATTGATACTTGTATATATGTACTCGTAATACATATCATGTGTATATATGTAATGAATTGAGTGATAGGTTAAGGCCATTTAAGGATTGTGATTATTGTATTCAGATTCTTCTTTCTCTTCACTAGCATTTAGTGTAAATGGATGAAAATTGAGAGAATAAGTAAGAAGTGACGTTAAAGGAAATGTTTCTCTGTGCTATTTTAATAGTTAGAATTAATATATACATATATTACATTAGAAGATCTTTAGTCGCAGGGACAACAACAAAAAAAGCAGTTACTGGACATTGTAAAAAAATAATTAGTTATTATTTTTATGAACACTGAGATTAATTCGACGTAGCTCAGTTGTTTGGGGCCTGGCTCTGTATCAGTGGGTACAGGGTTCAAATCCCGTTCGAGCATGTACCAATGGAAATGAAGTTTAATGAATTTTCTTAATAAAAACACATTTACGAAATGCGTTGAATTATACGGTGAGGGAAAACATCGTGAGGAAACCTACCTGTTCGTCGAACAGGTAATAGTTAGTGCTTGTAAATGGCGACATGGCTGACCACCTGTCACGTTGAGTACTGACTATCTGGTTAACACGTGGGTTCGAGGTGTCCATAGAATTACTACCTTCGCAATTGCGGAGATGGACACCTGAACCTCTGACTACCCCGCAAGGTTAATGGTCGTGAATGCGTTTGTTGTTTGTTTTGTTGAACACTGAGAAAGCTATTCTTATCCGGCCTGTGAAGAATATAATAAAGTAAATTTAGTCCTTTCATGTATGTTGTATTATGAACCAGGGATAATGGAAGTACATTTAATATTGGATTCTGTCATAGAGGATCATCAATATTATCATTATTAATATATTAGACTTCTAATATAATATTGTTAACTGATAAAATATTAAAAAAACTACATTCAAAAACGTTCACAACCATTAACCCTTGCGGGGTCCGTCAGAGGTTCAGGTTTCCATCTCCGCAATTGCGAAAGCAGCAATTCTATCGCCACCTTGTATCCACCTGTTGACCAGATAGTCTGTACTTAATGTATTAGGTGGTAAGCCATGTTGCCATTTACTAGCACCAAATATTACCTGTTCGACGAACAGGTAGGTTTCCTCACTATGTTTTCCCTCACCGTATAATTCGATGGATTTCGCAAATGTATTTATATTACGATAATGTACATAGATATTCATTAAACTCCTTTTCCATTGGTACATGGTCAAGCGGAATTTGAACCCTGTACCCACTGATACAGAAGACTGACTGTCAAGCCCCCAACAACTGAGTTGCGTCGAATTTTTTAAGTAATAGCAAGTTCTTGTAAATGCCGACATAGTTTACCACCTGTCACATTGAGTACCGACTGTTTGGTCAACATGTGAGTAGGATGTTGCCATAGAATTACCACTTTCGCAATAGCTGAAATGGAAACCTGAACCTCTGACTATACCGCAAAGATTCAGGGTCGTGAATGCGTTTGTCTTTTTTTTTAATAAAATACCGTAAGAGAAGACTAAGGGACTTACGATTAATGAAATTAATTTAACAATGACCCAGCAACCTGAAACTCATATCAATTCGACATCACGACCCCGATACAAACGCAAGTGAACATGTAAATATAATGTATCCAAGGTTCTATCCACCCCAACAGAGAACAAAATTCCTGAAGGACAGAAAGGAAGAATGTACATGAATATAATTTATGTAAATATATATATTATGGTTTGAGAATTAGTTTTTATTGAAATTATCTCGTATCATCGCCGGTGCTGTCGTTTAAGCTAAATTCTCTTTCATGAAAACTTTGCTCAGTATTTATGCACAGGCGCTGTTAACTGATGACTGTAAAAGGTTTAACAGTAATAGCAAAACATTTAGTCTACTTCAAATGTATGTAGTAGTTTAGTAGTAGACCTTTTCGTGTTACCGCGATGAAAAAAATTTGGGCCATACAAAACTTTCGTCCCAAGACATAAATCACTTACACCTTATATTTGCCTTACTATAGATATGGTATCTGTTATTTAATAACAAAGCTCTTAATGTAACGATCCCTAAGTTAATGAATGTACTAAATATAGATTCATTTTTAATACGTAAAGATGAAACGAGTTATTTGTGGAAAAATATGGAGTATTAACAATAAATTAATTTATTTTCGTCCACTAGAAAATACCACTTCTTTAATCTGAATGCTAAATGCTATGAACTTTGGATCTCATAAAGATCCAAAGTTCATCATAATAATATTTAGCTCGTAATTTTTTTTTCTCTATATATTTATTACTCTACATGTTTCAGAATAGTGACCCCTAACGACAATCATTCAAATCAATGTAAAGCTTTTGGTTTTAAGTTGTGATTGAAGTTACAATACTATTGAGTTTATCTTCGATAGCATAGATGGCGTTAAACGGATTACTATACTCGGTGTATTAATAGATATAAATAAATAAAAAAGCATATTTTATTAACGGTCACAAATCAAACACAATATAAAACTTTTAAAATTAAAAGTTAACTTAAAACTAACCTAACCAAGCTGGGATTTTGCGTTTGGTGACAAACAAAACGCTGGTCTTATGCGAGAACTCCTGAATTGTGTATACACACTCCCTTTTTTATTATGGCGGGGTAGTCAGAGGCTTGAATGCCCATCTCCGAAATTTCGAAGGCATGTTAGGTATGGGTCATTCGAAGCCCGCGTATCACTAGATAGACAGCACCCAACGTGATAGGTAGTGAACCGTATCGCCGTATATAGGCACTGATTATTACCTATCCTGAGGGATAGGCAGGTTTCCTCATGATATTTTCCCTCACCGTTAGCGACTGTAAATTATGTACGTAAATGAAAAACACATATTTAAATTTCATTCATTGGTACATGCCAGAGTGGGGATTCGAACCTAGGACTTTTTCATACGAAGTCCGAGGTCTTACCCACCCACAGCCGCTTTTAAGATTACTAATCTAAAATATAAAACATAATTTTTATAATTTCTGGTTAATTTTTCGTAGAAGAACCTTCAAGTATCGTTATTATAAATTAACCTATTCAATTCTTTATCTGTTTGTAAATTATACATACCTGTTAATCATTTGTAGGTACCTTGGGTTAATCCCAATATTTACAGCTCAGGTGTACCTACTAACATTTCCTTTTTTTAACGTCAGGAAATCCCCAAGGATACCCGGTGGCCCTTTCCTTAACTGGAGTAAAGAATTCACGTGAATTGGTGTAGAACTTGAGTATAGATGAATTTAACGAGTATGTGCTGTGACACATTAATGATTATACGCTATGCTGTTTCGGGTTTTATTATAAAACTACTAGGTTGTTCTTGGGATATTCATATGGGTAAACCATGTAGTGCAGGTTTTTTGTTGGTTTTTGAGCTATATCATCAACAAAATAAATTTTATTATATTAATACTCAACTCTTTATCCTCAATAGTACAGGCATGATGTGATAAAGATTCTTCAGATCATTTGATTGATCTTTACTTTTCTTTAGATACATATAACGGTTGTAAATGTGTTGTGATGCACGTCTTTCAATCTGAAATAAACTTTATGATTTATATTTCAATATCATTAAATCCTTCATTTATATTATATCCTCCCTTAATATAATCCTTTGACTTAAAGAACGCTTTTCGAGAAATAGTAAAAAATAAAACATATTGTTTTGTTATTGTTTGTTGTTGTTGTTGTCTTGATTAGAAAATGCACCGAATACTATGGTGATGGAAAAAATCGTGAGGAAACTGACTTGTTCCCTGAACAGGTGATAGTCAGTGCTTGTATATAGCGACACAGCATTCTATATGTCAAATTGAGTACTGATTACATAGAATTACTATCTTTTCAATTCTGAATATGGATACCCAAATCTTTGACTACTCCGCAAGGGTAATTTTTTTATACCAATTGCCAAATAAATTTAATTTTCCTAGTCTTATGTAGAGGAAAAAGCAGTTAATTGCCTTTCTACTTATGTCTCATCTAGCACGGGTCACAAAAATCATAATAACTATAATATCTTCATTATAGAAACTCTAAATTGTGAAACCGATACTAACATTCGGGGTACATTTCTCTCATTGTTTAAGGATTGTCAACTTATTTTTCAACATCGAGGTATGGAAAGTAGATCATCCCAGAGCAGGGAAAAATCATTTATTACTACATAGTATAAAACAAAGTCGCTTTCTCTGTCCCTATGTCCCTTTGTATGCTTAAATCTTTGAAATTACGCAACGGATTTTAATGCGGTTTTTTTTAATAAATAGAGTGATTCAAGAGGAAGGTTTATATGTATAATAACATCAATTAAATAGAGGAGTAGGCTATATATTTTATACCCGTGCAAAGCCGGAGCAGGTCACTAGTCTACTATAATAAACAAACTAAGTCCATAGATATTTTCCGTTGTTTTTCTCTTATCATGTGAAATACAATTATTATCAGCAATATGCAGATAGTGATTTTTTACTTCGAGTGTTATCTATCGCCTATGCTTCATGGTCATGGTCATTTACGCGGTCACTCCCTCTAGTCATGACCATACCCAACGTATATTTGTTTAAACAAGTACCTATATAAATTAAGTAATTACTCGTTTCTAGTTTACAAAATAAGGAAGATTAGTTGGGAAAATGATACACTAGATTAGTAGTTACAAAATCATTTATACGACAACAAGCACTTAAATATAAATTAAAAAAAAATAAGGCACATCAATAAATAATAAACAAAACTTATACAGAATGACTAAGAAATAAAATAACGTTTGTTTTATATCAACAGAGGCTTGATTGGTTTAATGAGAACATCGCTTTTGTGACGTATGAAAGAAACTCAACCAATGCAGTTATGTCGTTTGCCGGATCGTATTTTTCCAGTGATGTGGAAATGTTTTGCCATTAGTAATTGCATTGCTGTACGAATATCAGTATCTTATTCATTGACTTATATGAGCCTTAGTATATAAATGAAATTTTATTTTACTCTAAGTTCATATAAAAAAATACAACTATTTAGTTCTAAGAAATAATAGTGCTTTCGGCGTTAGAATTATTGTCCAATGACCATATACATGTCTTTGACATTTCCAAAAATATACGAATTATTTTAAAGTTCATCAAACCATAGTGGTGAATATGCATCGAACGGTACAAATTTGGTAACATGGTGTTTTAGTCTTTCTGGTGGCCACAAATAAGATATTGACGTCAGAAACGGGTCTCTCTTGTATCTCTTCGTACAAAAGGTCCAGAGTGAAGCTTAGGCCGGTCGGAATCCGAACACATCGAGAAAAGGTTAGGTTCATGAACTTCAAAGTTTCCAACTCTGGTACCATTTTGAAATACCTAACCATGACTGGTTCGAAAGTTTCGTTGTAGAACCTGATCTGTGCTGTGGACATTGTCCCTCTTCGAAATTTCATGTTGACATGATGAGGATAGGACACGAATTTGGCATCGCTAAGATAGGAGGCTGTAGTGTTGTACGGTTGGGAGAAGTACCGGGAGATTTCGACAAAGTTTTCAATCTTCTCGTTTGCTGCTTCTTGTCGTAGCCGAGCTTGTCTCTCAAGTTCCAACGTGGTGGTCTCGTCGATACCATCTTGGACTACTTGGACGAACGATGGAGTGATTTCAATGACCTTCGGTGGTTCAGGTTCATACGCCACTGGCACTGGACAAATGATATTGGGTGATTTATTTCTAATCTTAGATCCGGATCCTCGTTTCAATTTCATACCGGTGTTTCTAGATTTCGCTTTGATTGTGCTGTCACGTCCCATTTTGTCCTATTATTGCAGATTAACACACTATACAAAAATGAGCATCTATTGTTTGTGTTTTAGAAGAACTTATAAATCACATTTGAATTTGAAAATAAGCATCTGAGGAGATATAGAGTACCCGCCACATACGGTGGCAGTAGCCAAACTTGGAACTAAATTTGACGTTTCCGCAATTGCGTGTTATTTTGTATGAAAGGTAAATTTAGTATTACCAGCGTTGTGTTTTTTGCCCACTCTTTGTAATTTTTATGTTTGTTAAGGGTGATTATAATAAATTGATTTCCGGAGTTTCTTGTTAGTTCTTCTCCAAGCTAGGGTCTCCGCTAATCTAACCTCGGTAAAAAATATGTAAAGACAATGCTCAGTGCCATGTTTGAAATAGTTTTTTTAATTTATACTTAGATCATAAGATAACTTTCAAAGAGAGCTTGTGATAGGGCCTATTTTAAATAAACATATTTTGACTTAGATATATTAATTTGTTTTATTTGAGTTTATAGCTCTGCAACCAAAGATCGTTACAAATGAAACCTCAATATAATGTATCGAGCCGTATGGCACAGTGAGTGCTAGTTTTGGCGTGTTTACTGGCAACACTGGATTACGCGACTGTGGCGACGCCTCCAACTGCCACCGTATGTGGCGGGTACTCTAAATGTTTGGGCGTCGATTTGAAGTTGACGAATTATATTTATGTGTTTGGTATAATCCACGTAACGGAACATTTAACCATTATGAAAATATATATTTTGTTATTTTTATAAATTGTTGTTATAATTCTTTTGTCCCAATAAAAAATTAACTCTACATGTTTAACGTACATTAACGTTTATTTTCTCCCCTTCTTTTACCTTTTTGTCTTTACCCGATATGAGAACAGAGATTTCATGCAAACAGAAAATACTAGGTGTGACAGATAAAAAAATATTATAAATTTATCATTAAAATGTATTACTTTGATAGCAAGTAAGTTGTACATGTAGAAGTTTCCGTTGTATCAATAAATTGGTAGTTAAAGTAAATTTGTAATAAGATAATGATAAATCTAATCAACCGTTCTTGCTTGTTGGAGGAAAATGAAAAATTTATTCAAATTTCGCAATAAAACGTAAATAATGGCGATGAGAAACATAACTACTGACAATGTGACGTCAAAAGTGACAATAGTTGGAATAACAGGTTTCACGACATCTAGAACTACCGAGGACCGGTTATATTAGGTGCACCATATAAAAAGAAGTATTTTTTTTTATCAATAAATGTATCATTAATATGATTTAGTTTAAATCCTAAAGATCACGTGCATTATTTATGATGTAAAAATATCCAATATTCACACTATCAGCCGGTTTCTGGAACGCTATTCATTTTTGAATAGAGTTTAAATAGTGTTTAGCAAGTGCTTAAATATTGTTGAGTTGTTCGAACAATAATTAAACTCTTGTCACATAATGGCTTGTCAAAAAGCACTTTTGTAGCCCGTTTGGGTTTCTCGAAACGAAATCTCTTGTCAACAAATTGTATTTTTAAAATAATCATCGGATCTTGAGTAATTAACTGATATTCAAGTGCTTATTGTTGCTTTATTTCCACGTTTTTGGACCTTATATTATTAAAACCATGTCTGATGTGAGTGTGTCCGATGTGACCGTGTCTGACGTTAGTTTTTCATCAAGTGTTGAAGAGGTACAAGTACCCAGAAGAATGCGAAGGTATCGTCGAAGAATGAACCCTATCAAAACCTTGGACGATGACGAATTTAAAACCCTTGCTTAAGAACTAATAATCAATTGCTAGCTGACAAGAGATTTTCTGACAATAAATGAAATCGCAAAAATAATACGCCTGGTTACATTTAATACAGCCTGTGTGATTTCATTATTGAGTACTATTAATGTCTCGATGTTAGATATCATATTATTGTGCTATTACTCACGATATAAAGAAGGAGAAAGAAGATATAAGAAGATACATACTAAGATAAAACTAAAATAAAAAACTGATATAATTACTATAATATATATGTATATGCACTTAGTTGTGACTTACGTTTTGTAATTGTACGAAATCTGTTTACATAATATGTATGTCCCATGTTATGGGATATAACTTATGCTTTCATCAAAAACACAGCTAAACTGATTCATCGAAATGCCTGTAATACGTACATCCATCTATTCCACTCAGAGAGTATAACTTTCGAGTTTACTATGTAAAAAGTTTTATTATTTTCCCATTCTGTACTTGTCTTTTTTTGCTCAAACTATTAACTTTACTCATACGAATCAATTGCAATACTAGCCAGTGTTTGTATTTAGACTATTAGGAGTTGAAGTGGGTGTAAAACTTGCGTGAAGAGTATCAAAACAAGACATTGATAGCCTAAGTGATAGTATGTTGCGATAGTTACTAGTATCAGACATAACAGAATGCACGTGTTACAATGACTTGTGAAAAGTATTCCTATATTATCACCTATATACCAGTAAAAGTATAAGAAACGCTGTAATCAGGTCTTACATAGGAAGATTTCGGGCTATGTTGTAATAAGTTCACAAGGTCAGATAAACATGAGATAGTTCCCAATTAAAAATTGTGTAAAGTCCTTCTTAATCGTGAATTGAAACGTGACATAAAAGTACGTAGTATATTCTTTAAAGTTGCATATTTTGACATTAGATTATCACTAACAACATTCAACATTTGGGAATATTTTACATGGAGAACAGAAGAGCATTATGGGAAGCTAGAGAGATTTGTTAGGATCGTTCCAGGGCGAGGTTGTGATGGATAGAATGATTATAATCACTTTCATATCAATTTGTCGTAAGAAGCAACTAAGGGACTTGAGGTCAACACAGTTAATTGATCGAGGAGATGATATATGATGACAATAAATTAAGGAATACCCTACTACACTAATGCTTATAAAGACAGAATAATAGTTTATTGACTGCATATAAAAATGGTTGTATATTACTCATAAGCATATATAATGGAAACCTTGATGCAGTGAAAAGGTGCTGCCTCAGTATACGATGCAGCTAGGCTGCATCACTGGTCCTCCGGCAGCACCCGATATAATTGCTTGTTCTGTTTAAACTTACATGGTATATTGGTTCAGCATGTTTAGAATTGCGTATTACAGAGTTAGGAGGTTGTATAATTTATACCTTCTTTTCTAATGATTAAAATAATAAATTTAAAAATAAACTTTATTGTATTTGCTTACATCGAACACAACACAAATTTTCCACATGGAATAGAACTGAACTGAAGTACAGTTGGGTACATTCCTACATACTAAATTCGTCAAAACAACACAAAACCTATTATGAAACATGTTTCTGTGCTATAATTGCTTTGTCCAAACTAGTAAATAATCATGTGAGGAACACGTGGAGGCCTGAACATACCGGTTCCTTATTGCTCCTAAATACATATGTATTCAGTTTTCCTGGTAAATTCAATGAATTCTTTAATATATAGATCCGCTATCAAGTGCATAGTACTGCAAGGTTTGCTAATAATTGTAGGACCTAAACTCGCAGGTAGTTCTATAATTCATAACCGTACAAGATTTAATAAAATTACACATATTAGGGTTGAATTTAGAGAAAAACTATCGTAAAGATAGTGATAAAAGCATATCTTTTTCCTCGTTTAAAATTGTTCAAAAATCTTAGCCCCTTGCGTTTGTTAGTCATAGTTTAGGGTATCGAACTTAATTGCTAAAGAGACTTTCTTTTTTGTACCAACTTAACCATTCAACCTCCTATTTAAGTTAGATAAAAAAACACTAATATAGAGCATTCATTAAAATATGTACTTATATGTATCTTGTTGTCCAGACGTGATAAACAGTCAAACATACGCTGTAAGCGAATTTAATATGTAGATAAGTCGTGAGTTGATTCTATGGGTTTTTCGACTGTTTTTATCATTCGGTTATGCAATTACATTTCAAGTAGAATGGCTGTATGAATAAAACTTAATTGAATAAGTAAATAAAGGCTAAGTAAATATATTGAAATCTCGTGCTATTACGATCAAATAATGAGATTCTGTATGTGTATGACTAAATTGCAAACCGGATCAGTGGTCATCCAGTAGTATTTGCATTCCACGTGGTCATCAATACTTGAGCTGCTGTAAATGATTTGAACTCAGTATGATGTTTATTATATAGGAAATTCTTTACCGATGTAAGTCATACAATGTTACCATGTTCGTACAATGTAAGACTCTTATATAAGAAATAATTGCAGGAAATACTGAGATCTGCATTAAGTTGAATAAGAAGGATAGTATATATACTCTGTTTAAATAATACTTTAGGTGTATCGTTCATAATAATAAATAGGTATTTGGTTTACAAAATAAAACGTGACCAAACATACCTACATAATGATATGTTAATAAAATTTTGGCGTTGTAGGTTGAACGTCCTTTAAAGTCGAATTTTCTTTCAAAAATATTTTTACAAACTATAAAATAGAGAACAACAAGAATCGTGTTTTGATAGATCTCCGCCAATTGAGAGGAACTGGTTAAATTAAATCAAAACTTGCGTCACACGACTTGTTCCAAAAACTCAGGTCATTCTGTTGGAATTATTTGTTGTGGATCCAGATGGTTCTAGATAGATTATAAAATGTATTTGTCTATGTGTACTGTAACAAAAAAATACAATAAATCATTAAATATTATAATGATTAAGAATTGATACTTGCTCAACATGTATAGCAACAAATATTAACATATTAGTAACAAATAATTAAAACATGGACTTATTATTAAAAAAACTTATTAATTTATTTAGATATTCCCATTGTCACGTTAATCCTAATTAAGTACTTAAATATAGTTTGACATGTTGACCTGTGGCATGTAACGTTCTTATTTATATGTTATATTAATAAAATAAGTTAGCGTTAACGACCTGTTACAATGTACTAAGTATTGGTATTGTAGAGCATAAATCGCTTAAATAAATTATTTATTTCTACATAACTATATATTTCTTGTAAAACCTTTCAACCCTTTTTATTTATTTAATCATATATTACCTACTGCTACATATAGAAATCATAAAACCTATAAATTCAAATCCTTGAATCTACTTAACTATGCCACTTCGGAACCTTTGGGACATGTCCTTGGTCTCTTTCAGTAGGTATGGAGGTCGAAATGGAATTAATATAATCATAGCCTGCTGGTTAAAATATAAAACAAAACGTTAGCAGTAGTTTGAAGCCCTGTTTTCGTATTGGTGAATTTTCAATAAGAACACAAAGCGAATTGTTTGACAATGACTAATGTGTGAGTTAGCATAGCAAATGTACTTTGTATGTAAACAAAACACAATCGAATAACTTTCAAACATTTTAATACTCATGTCCAATGGTCCCTATTCTGTAATTTTATTGTTATAATGAATGTCTACTATTTTGTCATAACTGTACTAAATACTATATTTCTACAATAAACCAATATAATATATTATACATTTTTATCTAACAATGATCTTATAGTGTCTCCGTAACTTTCTTGAACGGAAAAACAACTTACCTTTTCAATAAAAGAGGTCACTCGAATGAAGGCTTTCGTTGTTTTTCTAATATCATCGTGAGTTGGTTTGACATAATAAATATATTCGGCATACATTGATGCATATAAATAGGTTGAAATTAATATACCTAATGTTCATACGTCATGTTTTAATTATAACATTCTAAAATTAGCTGCTCTGACGTCAAAGGTTCAAGCGTCGATATATTTTTCCACTTTGTTTGTAACAAACATCTGTTAGGCAACCTTTTTTTTTGGGGAAAGAGGTAAGGCTTTAGGTATTTATTGAAACTTGCTCTACTTTAAGATCTTGTCTGAATTTATAATAATGTAGGTAGACATAGTCACTTAATTTTTTTGTAGGATTTAAATTTGTTAACTACCCTGCGCATGTATATCGTATGTAAATATTTTTATTTTTATTTACATATATAACACGCCCTTTTCTCTGTTGAGGGTTAGTCAGAAATCATGGATTCCCATCTGTCCCGATCCTGAGAAACAACTTTCGCTTATAGGCCTCCTCATACACACTCGGCTATTATACTTATAAGGTCACCCTCTTTCAATATGGCGTCTAACTGACTGTCGTATGTCTTATTGGGCTACACCTTACGTAACCGCCCTTCCACTTCTCGAATATATATATATTTTGATTTTGTTGACATACCTACTTGTTATTAATAAAATATTAAAAGATGATTATATCTCATTAAAAATGTTATAAGTTGAATAGAATAGTGGCATCGGAACTGATTTTGAAGTTTAAACGAGAATCGATGCTACTCGTAATATTGAGCAATACGTTAGAACGGAAATAATAATGATACTTTATCTACCAGTTTGTTTTAGGAATTAAAATAGTACTTAGTAAACCTAGTGATCTTTGCCAAATGTCACAAGCTAAGTAGGTATTGATGCTAATCGAAACGGAATTGATCAAATTGTTGTATTGAAATTTGACAATCTTCAAGTTCACAACAAAATCAATATACTCTTGTACCATTTAAATAACATTCGTCTTATTAGTATGATCACCAACTTAAAAAAAATACGTAGGCACCAGTTAGTGCTTGTAAATGGCGACATGGCTTACCACCTGTCACATTGAGTACTAACTATTTGGGCAACACGTGGGTTCGAGGTAGCCATAGAATTACTACCTCCTGGATTGCGGAAATGGATACCTGAACCTCTGACTAACCAACATGGGTTAATGGTCCTGAACGCGTTTGTCTTTTGTTCACGACTGTAGTAGATGAGCTAGTTATGTGTATGTATAAAAAACCATACTTCATAACATATTTGTTAAAAAATATCATAAAAATAGATAACTCTTCACCTATGATTGTCCATGTTTTAGGGAATATTTATTGCAATATTTATATTATAAATTTTCCTCAATTATTGATAATTAATTCATTTTCTTTATTTGTACGGCAGTGCAAAATACTACATAATATCTGTATATTACGGTTGGCTTATAACAAAGTATAAATATATAATATTCAATATATTTGTGGAGGTTTCCTAGGCTCTGACCAAATAAGGCTCACGAACTCTAATCACTTCTTACGACGTTCGAATCAATACCACAATTAATTAGTACATAGCTTCTAGTCTTAAGAAAAATGATAAAAAAGTACTTAATTGGTTAACAAAATCATGCGGTCTATAGACTGACAGAATGGATGAAAGTTTGAGTTATGAACTGAAAAACTTTTTAAGTAATAATATTTCTTAAATTTTCCAACTAGTATCTACTCATCCTTAGTACATTATCGATATCCCTTCCTTGTTGGATAGAACCTGACATGTTTAATATCCTTAAAGAAATCATAAACGTCTCTCTATGTAAGTATATGAATGCATCATTCTATATGTTGTCGGATATCAAACATTACGTAATTCCTTAAACTACTAATAGCAAAGGATGAGGTTAGGTATTATTCACATCAAATAAATAAAATTTTATAAAAAATCTTTAATAAGTTGTGTATAATCGTGTTTTTTGTCTAATATGTCGTCTCCATTTTAATTGGGAATTATCTATCTCATAATTTTGATGTCGTGACCCAATAACTTGTCACTATCGAAAAGTGTTATATATTAAATAAACAATGACATAACGGGAGAAATTATTACACGTGTTAGTAACAATTGTAATCTTTTCCGGGGTTGCCAAAAGTCAGATTGATAACAATTGGTAGTGCTTTTTTCTTTGGATACCTAAAGCCTACTCAATATCAAACAACCAGTATCTTCACTTTATGAAAAATTTGAGTTATCTGGTTAATTACTTTTATAAAGAAACGCCTAGGTCACGGGTTCACTGATGTAAGAGCAATATTTCTTCGTCTGCATCGAAATTTTCGTTAGAATTTTCGTCTACACATACTATAGTCTCAAATGGAGAGTTTAAGTTTGAATTCTAAACAGAAAGCCAATTCATTTTAATATTTTTCAACCTAATCTATTTTCATGATCGTTTATTCCTTTTCAGGTAATAAGAGATTAGAATCCATCACCAACTACTCTGTATTAGGCTACTCGAATCTTTTTCCCTTGATGATCAATTTCTAACGTGAACTTTTTGACATAACGCGTCTTCGAAAAATGAAAATTTGTCACTAATGTTCCATATGACATCACAACTCCAATGTTTATGCTAAAATTCACCTAATGCATATTATATCTTCGAGGTTTCCACCCCGAAAGGGATTAAATTACGTGAATGTATATATGTAAGTTAAGCTTCGAAGAGATGGGCGGAATATAAATTCTGAAGATCCTTTTGTATCAAAAATTGTATCGGACGATTAATGAAAGAGATTTATTGCTTAGAGATACCAGCTTAATGCCTAAATATAAGCTGGTATTCGAAGTTCGTTATTTCATCAGGTAACCCCTATGACATAACAAAAAGAAACAAGTGATCAAGGCAGTTTCCTACATTATATTTGATTCCCAGAACAGTAATAAATAAATTAAAATTCAAGACATTCACAAAAGACATTATCAAAAACTATGCATAAACGTACTTAAGCCACATAACAAAAGTTTCTAAGAAATCTATAGCCAGTACCTTTTGCTGCTATTATTATTTACTTATCAATGGTTTTATGTTAAGCAAAAATTTATAGATTTGGATTGTTTATACTAACTTAGTATTGTATATATCTACCCTGGGACAATCTACATTGCATATCCTAATTCACTATTGGAGAATAGGTTGATCCTTGAATAATGAGACAAATTTATCCCAAATGTTTTATATTGTGTATCCAAAATGAAGTTTTTGTTTCACTATTCGGAGTTTCTGAATTGATAGATTAGAATAGATAATTATGATTTTTGTGACTAATGCTTGATAGCCATAAACAGAAAGTCAACTGAATTCCCTTCATCCCCGTGCCGTAGGATATTGTAATACATAGATGGCTAAAAGAAAAGAAGATAATGAATTAATTGGGTGATAGTGATAGGGAATAAAACCTATCACAAGCATTTCATAGGGGTACCAATACGAGGCCAGCATTAATGCCATAGAGGACATATTAAGTCTCCAAATCTGTATCCAGACCGAAAGTCATAGAAAGCATGTACAAACATTGTGAAATACTGTATGTTTGTTTTAGTTCCTTAAATTAATATTCTAAGTTATCACCCACTTTAGTGTGATCGAGCTGATTATGTGACAAGCGGCTGAGTGGAAGGCTTCGGCGATTTACATCCATACGACACCCGTCGTGCGCAAGCGGTCCTGACGTCATACAAGTCTATATAGACGTCTGCGCAGGAGTTTCGTAAATAGTCGCCTGTTAGACTCGTTGACGATCCTTTGGGGATCACTCGTTGTGTGATTAGTGGTACGGCCGCTGTACTGTCGGGGAGAGAAGTGAGATCAATTGTTTTTTCTATTGGTGAGTTTATTTTGTTAATTTATTTATTTTTGTTTTTGTATAATAATATGTTTATTTAATTGTATTTATTTATTTGTAGTAAATAATATTGAGAACAATATAATAAACGAAATTAACAATATGTTTGTAAAAGAATATATAAAATTAATTAAATGGAGCATTAAACATTATTTAAAAATTTTCAATGAAAGCATGTATTTAATTCGTATTGTATGTAGATTACTCTCTCAGTATCTTTTAATTCGTGGGTCTAGATCAAATATAACTAAAAAATATTCATGCTGCATTGATTATTAATAACATTACTTATATTATAACTAACAACAACTACTACTTGCCAAATAGAAAGGATTCTTATTACTACGAGTCGTTATTGTAAATAAGTACTTATCTAATTACTATTAAACAATTTTCGTTCGTCTACTTGTCTGTTACTTCAGTACGAGTAAAATCAATTGTTTTCTTGTTATGCCAGAACCAATAGAAAGGAAAAGCGATGGTGTATCATTTAATAACATAGAGTTTAGATATGAAGCGATGCACGATTGGAGCGGTAACGGAATCCATAAAATGTCTCAATGTTTTATCTGCAGCGAAGGATGTAAGTAAAAGAGTGAAATCTTACATGTTCTCAGACATGTCTCGTGATCCGTCATCAATCATTATAAGAACCAGTTGCAACTTTTGACATAAAGTTCTAAATTGTTTATCTTATCATGATTAATAACAAACGGGACTTATCGCGTGTTTTTAAATAATAAAGTTACCTTTATTAACCCGACGTTTCGGCTACGTTGCAGCAGCCATGTTCACGGGCAGACTGACGACGCATATTTCTTCGCCTCCAACGCAGCGCTCTGTTTGTTATTAATCATGAGTATAAATCGCGAATCTCTTAAAACTATCTTATCATGGTACGAACTAATTGATGAAAAGTAATAAAAATGCATAAGCATACATAAGGTTTATTCAAGATAGGAAGCGGAAAGACATGAAGAACATAAACATGCACTTTGCGTCTACTATCATTTGTAGAGAAGTAAGAGGGTTGAATGTATCTGTTTATACATAGTAGATGATTTATGACCACATGTGTACTCGTACGCCTTTCACAGATTATCGCAATGTACGTACAGGCGGTGACAATCAAAATAAGAGACCGTATAATAGGCAATTATACATTGTCTATTCCTTAGAATAGACAGGTTTCATCAAAATGTGTACTGAGTATATAAAATAATGTATTTCTGAAAATGCGAAAATATGCATAGAAATTTGAAAATGCAGAAATTTTCTATTTATTTATAATTAAGCTTGAGTTTAAATTTGGAACCTATGTGTTTCCGCTATAAATGTAGGTAGGTTCAAAAAGATATTATATTACAAATGCATCGTAATGTAAACATAATATATTATCATACCATACGAAGATAAGAAATGAAAAACGTAAAAAATGATAAAAAAATTAATTGTAATTAATTGGAAAGGGTTACATTTGGCTGATAACCCTCTGTAATGACCCATTACGACCTATTGAACATTTGTTTCGTATTTTTGATTATTGTTGACATGCATAATAATTAAGAGGTCAGGTCAACTCGTATCTGCGAATGTAATTGTGAGTAATATTGAAGGATTAGATATATAGAAACAATTTTATTGATAATGAGAGATACGATTTTTTAGTCCAGTTACAAGTTGAATGAGAAACTCGAAAGTTTATGAATAAATTTATGCATTTTGGCGACGGTTACTTCGTGGATAAATTCATCTTTGTAAACTAAGGTTAATGCTTAATAGTTGTTAAACATATAGTTTTAAATTTAATATATTTATATATAGTTTTGCATTGTTACGTATTATTTATAGAAAACGCTTCGTGTATAATTATGCAAAAGCTATTAATCTTGAGTGTGCGTAATAAATTCAAGGTTGGAAAATTTGGACAAAACATTCCATATTCTTGTCTGTTGTTGTTTTAATTAATTCGCTCACACTATTCATGAACTGGTTTCAAACTTGCTTTATTTACATAAGAAATGGATTTTATTCTGAATTATGAATGCTTATAAAAAACATAGTAAAAAAAGATATGACACCAATAGGTAAAGAGACACTCTTTACTTAGTTCTCTGCTGAACAGATAGGTCCTTACTATGTAATGACAATTACATACGTGTCTATATGTTTTGTATCTACTTATTGATTTTAATTTTCAGGATAACTAAATCCAAGCATACAAACCTCAACTACTAAGTCCAGCTAAGACGTGGCAATTCAATTATTACATATTATAAGAGCGTAATAAGGGTATTTAGATCACTTAGAATATACTATAATGCATGCTAAGTTACGTAATAGTTTTCCATGAACAAAACATAGGTAATATAAGTTAGCAATCAGTCCCATCAAGAAGTTAATGACCAGGAAGTCTAGAATGTAGTAAAGTATTCGATAAATACCAATATGTACTTGACGTTGTGTACGTACATAATAATTAGATCTGTATTAGAATGGCGTACATTTTAATGATCCTTTGCAACATACTTGTAGTAACAAGATGCTATTAAAAGGTAATCCAAATCACATTCAGGGTCCAATTTATTATAATAACTTTAATTATTGTTATTTATGATTTAATAAGTATACATTATAGGTATATGACACACATAAAGAATAAGTAAAAAAAAGGCCTTTTTCTAAAAACAGTTGACGTTGTGCTTGTGATGAAAAAAGTTTCTGTAGTTAGCTGTATCTACATTTGAAAGATCCTAAATTACGAAATGACGTTATTCGTGAGGGTGAATACCCTGTCCAGATTAGGGTCCTCTCAAAATATTTGTTCAACGGTAAAATTGGAAAGGTATCGTCGACCAAGTCCGCCATTATTATGTTATTTTCACTCGTTTTTTTCCTCAACCCATTCAAGAGCAAGACCTCGTTAGCCTTGCGTAAAATAGGATTGCTTATTACTGATATTGCATCGATTCTTATAATACCTTACGTGACAATTAATAAGAAATTGAAGGATTAATGTAATGATACTATTAAATGAAAAAAAACTTCCAGCCGACTTTCATAGCATCGACATTGCGAATCACGTAACTGAGATATGTTATCATTTAATAAATTTTGTTAAAACGCCGATCTATTTATTTGAACTCATTTAAAATTTAATTTTGCATGAAAAACGAATACAAATCATGATGGCATAGTACATTGATAGTAATAAAAATATTGATTGTACATCTAAAAACGCCCAGCCAAATAGCAACTATTCTACTTTCACTTATTTGATTATTCTTTTTGTCGCCAGGATCAACCAACCAATCAAAATGAGCTTCACCGCGGCAGAAGTAGCCCCTTCGGCTTGGGCATCATTGAATTTATTCTACGTACTCCTGGTACCAGCTTTGGTTCTCTGGTACGCCTACTGGAGGATGTCTCGCAGACACATGTATGAACTGGCTGAGAAAATCAATGGACCTAAAGGACTGCCTCTCATCGGAAATGCATTGGAGTTTACTGGAGGGTCTCATGGTACGAAATATTTGATATTATTAATTATCATTCAAGTGTGCAAAATTTTTTTTTTGCAAGAACTTACTTAGCTATGTCCATTGAAACGCAGAGGTAAGAGTGTTTTACAAAACTAGTAATGTTTTTTTACAAAGTCGCATTCTACGGGTAGTTTTGTTTAGAGCTTTTCATAGTAGTGACACTCTTACTAATTACATGCATCATTACATAGAATTAGTACCTAATACATAAATTAACGTTAAATATTAGCATAAAAATTTGTAAACTTTGATTTTTTCCTACAGACATTTTCAAGAACCTGGTTGTCAAGAGTGAATCGTTCGACGACGAAGCTGTAGTCAAGCTATGGATCGGGCCCCGTCTCCTGGTCTTCCTGTACGACCCTCGCGATGTTGAGCTGATCCTCAGCAGCCACGTCCACATCGACAAGGCCGAGGACTACAGGTTCTTCCAGCCATGGCTTGGAAATGGTCTGCTGATCAGTACTGGTAAGCTTCCTATATGCTACGTGACAGATCTAATTACGGCATTCTTCGCATTTTCCTGTCCGATGACATTGACGCCGCGTATGTCTTGACTAAGAAACAATAATTGAGTCATGATAGGAAAGATACTGTTTTTGTCGTACTTTTCCTTATAAATAATTCAACCTTTTCAATCCAGTTTTTTCTTTGCATTGCCTCGTTGTTTTACAATTTATTCATTTATAATATCTTCTCTCGATTTAAGTTTCGTAACTTTTGGGTTGTATTTTATTCAATATCATATAGGAATACGTATGACCTTATATTTAAAAGCACTAATTGCATATAATCCATTTCTCCTAGGTCAAAAATGGCGGTCTCACAGGAAACTCATCGCTCCCACTTTCCACTTGAACGTCCTGAAGAGTTTCATCGACCTGTTCAACGCCAACTCTAGGGCTGTTGTTGACAAGCTGAAGAAGGAGTCCGGAGTCTTCGATGCCCACGACTACATGAGCGAGTGCACCGTTGAAATCTTACTTGGTAAGTTTTAAGATAAATTATAAGATTACTTAGAATACGGATATGCTATAAAAATTTGATTATGATTTATATTTAAACTTTTCTCAAATTACAAATATTATTTTATTAGTTTTAGGCTGTTCATATTTATGAGAACTTCGGCGCTTTAGCATAAAAGTTTATTATGTTTGTTAAATGTTGTTTTCTTTTTGTGAAAAACAGTTAAATATTTTAAGGAAAATTTTGTAATAAAAAGCGGATACATTTTATAGACGTAGGTACATACACAAATACTTAAAACATTGTTGGCATTAAAAGCAGACTAAAACAATTCAATAAATTAAACATTTATCTAGATTAGCACAAAAGGTTAGATGACAGTATTTTATTGATACTGCAACAATGACAACATACGTGAAGCTGATGAATAATGCATTTTAATGTATTCACACTTACAATGTATGAATGTTGTTCGTTTAATTATACAGGAGCTTAATTTATTGACAGTATCTACCAACATAATTATAATAAATATATGACAAACTCTTTGAATTCTGCCCCTTCTTTAGCATAATGAGAAAACAAGATGTATACAAGTTAAATTTATACTTATTTGAGATCTTACTTTTTGATACTTTCCGTACATTATGAAATGGCGTGCAAATGTAATAGAAACAACGCGATAGTGCATTGACTGAGTGCCACCTTCTTTATTACAAATTTGTATGGCCACGCACAGACAGTTAAGCAGTACCAAACACGATGTAAAATTATCACCTCGACCTCAAATATCGTAAATAAGAACCAGAACTTGCGCTCTGAACTTGAAATTTGTTCCGATTGTCCTTGAGAAGAACAATGCGATGTAATGCGTTATTTTTATCACCCAGGCCTATTTTTAGCCTTATAATGAATTATATCAAATGAATATATAATTTTTCGTTTTTACCGAAATAGTGATACTTTAAATTTAAATGTAATCTATGTATAAATGATAAAATATATCTATTTATAAAGTAACACACCTTTGTATCTAAATTACATTATTTGCACCTAATCGAATTACAGCTGGTGTTAGTACGAATGCAAACATACATTTGTTTATAAAATATGCATGGAGTGTTCCATTAAATTTCGATGCTAATGCGGTGTTAGTATTTCCAATATCTTATAAACAAGGGCTTATTATGCATTTTATAACATTTGTGTATGTGCGTTAGAATTTATAAATATTCATACAGGATAAGTTTCCTAAGCGTGTCATCGAATTGGTATAAATATTTATCTGAGTATAATTGTAATAAATATAGTTATAAACGATTAATAATTAGGTTCGGCGACCTTGCCTTTACCTCGTGTAGCAGACCACCGCAGCGACACGTAGAATAATGGGTCATTTTAACCTTATTGAGTCGTGCACTTGAAACATGCGCTGTTACCTAAGTACTTATAGATAGGTGAGACGGCGAGAGACGCGTAGTACATGTCAAAAGGACAGTCAGTCATAAAACATCATTAATGTGACTTGCTATTACAGAAACGGCTATGGGAGTGAGCAAGAGCACTCAAGGGCAGAGTGGATTTGAATACGCAATGGCTGTCATGAAGATGTGCGATATCCTCCACTTGAGACACACTAAGATCTGGCTCAGACCTGACATGTTCTTCAAGTTCACCGAATACGCCAAGAGCCAAACCAAACTGCTTGACATTATCCACGGATTGACCAAGAGGGTAATTGAATGCATAGATTTAATATGAATTCAAAAGCTTACGACGTCTTTAAGAGACTTTTTGTAATATTAACAATTTAGTATTAATATTAATTGAATGCTTTTTTGCATTTATTTTGCACGTTGAAGTTAACTTTAAAAATAATCTTGTTTATAAATTAATATACGCATGTCCACAGGTCATCAAGAAGAAGAAGGAAGAATTCAAGACCGGTCAGAAACCATCAATCGTAACTGAACAAGCCGAGCCATCCGTCAAGACAACCTCAGTCGAAGGTCTTTCCTTCGGTCAGTCAGCTGGACTCAAGGACGACTTGGATGTCGACGAAGACATTGGCCAAAAGAAACGTCTGGCTTTCTTGGACCTTCTTCTGGAAAGTTCTCAGAACGGAGTTGTCATCACTGATGAAGAAATCAAGGAACAAGTGGATACTATCATGTTTGAGGTAAATTGTTATTGAAAAATTTAGATGTGCATTGTTTGGTACCAGCTAAGGTGTAAATAGATTGTCACTTGTACTTGCTTATACATAGAAGAGGTCGCAGGTGATTTTTTGAGCGATGACTTAGGAGGTTATCACCATTTATACTATCTACTCTCAAATAATGCTATCTTCTCGATGACCATACGTTACTCAAAGGAAGAGATAGAAAAGAAGTTCTTTTGACATAATTCAACTTGAATGTTATTAACTCTGATGATTATTTAACTCTTCTGATCGCGGGTCAAAATCCAATAAATGTCCGGTTTATATTATCGTATTTAAATCTGTTAGTATTGTATCAGATTTTGAAGTATATCAAAAGAATATCGGTCTGGGGAAGGAATATGTAAATTAATCTAGTTTATACCGAAATGTCAAAGCTATTATGCAAATCAATCCAGTTTTAGGAAACAAATAAAAACTGGAAGAACGTCTGTTCGCTAATAAAATGATGTTGGGGAAAATGTTTGACGCAAGAGGTTATTTAATTATGCCTACATATTTGGGCATAAATACAATTTTTATATGTTGTCAGATTCCAAATTTTACAACTATTTTCTCTTGTCCAATTTAGGGTCATGACACCACAGCCGCTGGCAGCAGTTTCTTCCTCTCAATGATGGGAGTCCACCAAGACATCCAAGACAAGGTTATTGATGAACTGGACAAAATCTTTGGAGACTCGGACAGACCAGCCACTTTCCAAGACACCTTGGAAATGAAGTACCTGGAGAGATGTCTTATGGAAACCCTGAGAATGTACCCACCAGTACCACTCATTGCTCGTCGCATCAACCAGGATATCACTTTGCGTAAGTATTTTATAAGTTTTTATCACATTATGAAATATGTGATGTTTGTGTAGTTTTTTGTAATCATCATTAAAAAATTAAACTACAATATCAGAACGGGATTTACTGCATTAATCATTGTTGTTTATCTTCAATATTCGCTAAGAACGTTTAAAAAGCTTAGTTTAAAAATTCCGTTTAGTTTTAGAAAGTCGCTCTATTAACTCATACCATTATTTTTACCTACAGCTTCCAACGGCAAGAAAGTACCTGCTGGCGCCACTGTCGTCATCACCACATACAAGCTGCATCGCCGTGGAGACATCTACCCCAACCCTGACAAATTCGACCCTGACAACTTCCTGCCTGAACGCTCTGCCAACCGCCACTACTACGCCTTCATTCCCTTCTCGGCTGGTCCCAGGAGTTGCGTAGGTGAGTGGGAAAGATACTTAATTTATCTATATTAAATTAACATTCTCTAAAAAATCCATATTACTGATTAGGTCACCAATAGGAAAAACAGATAATCATATTAAGGTCACCAATATTGAACAAGTTGTTTCTAGATCCATTCAAGAAGTGTGTTTAAGCTAAAAGGTAGCTTAGATAGAAAATATGCACTGTACAAATGCTGAAGTAGGCTTCTTTTTTTCTTCAACAATATTTGTTGTTTAATAAACACAAAAAACGATTCTTGTTAAGATAAAAATGCAAAAATAACTTATGAAAACCCAACGACCTAAACCCATTTATACAACAAATTTTATACTTAAGCAACTTAAGAGCATTAGGAATCTTATTCAAATAACGTTATTGTTAAACAGGTCGTAAGTACGCTATGCTCAAGCTGAAGATCATTCTGTCGACCATCTTGAGGAACTTCCGCATCCACTCGGATGTGAAGGAAAAGGACTTCAAACTGCAAGCTGACATCATCTTGAAGCGCGCGGACGGATTCAGAGTTCGCCTCGAGCCCCGTAAAAGGACAGCCAAGGCTTAGTTGCCCATTAGATTAAAACTAATTTCTAAGCATGTGAAATATGTGATACAGTACTGAATAATTTAGTTATGTTATTGTTGACGGTCCAAGAAACTCGAGGTGGTTGAAATATAGGCATTAACTTTTTTATGTTTAAAGCTATATGTTTGTAAATAGTTTTAGTAAATATAATTGTTTCTTACGAAAATAAATTATAACAATTATTATTGTGGTAGTCATTTATTTCTACCTTTATGAAAATAACTAAAATTCTAACATTTCTTATTCTATTCTTATGTAGATAGCCTGGTTTAATGTTCAGTAGTTTAAAAAATGTTTGGTAGTTAATCAATTGAAAACTTAAACCATGTTCGTCTACAGTTTACCTACTTCATTCGTCAAACTGAAAACATTAACTTATCTTCGTTTACTCTCAACTTAAAATGAAATAAATATAACATAACACGTAGCTCATGACAATGATATTGAATCCTCTTATGACAAATTTTCTTGTTTTAATTCCTCATCATTCATATTTTCTGTTTCTTCAATTACCGGATTCAATTCAGTAGTATTGTATTCTTCATCATAATTATTAGTTTTTGAGATCTAAAATAGTAATGAATTAAAACATTAATCTAATACAAGCAGCATAGCTATTGTATCATAGGGTCAAGACGCTTTGTATTCACTATAAACATCACGAAAGATTATTGAGCGTAATCCCACGTTACACCTAATAGTGCGTCCCTAAGTGACTGTTTGAGACTTAAATATTAACACTGAATCGCTTAACTGAAATACGCCTACAATTACAGAGACATTCATGTTATTAAATCTCTTTTGGGTTGGACCTTACAGATATTATAGCTCCTAGCTCACTTTGAAGCATAAATATTGAGCTGATGACATGTGGAACATTGGAGACAGGTTCTTAGCCTATCATCGAACATATTCCATTCATCCCTAGTCTCTCAGTCATTAGTGTTGACTGTTGATAAGTAAGTGTTATTAGATATGGAAGTTTACCTCTCCTGTTTCTTCATTTTCCTTTGCATCCTCATGTTCTTCTTCAAAGTCATCTTCATAATCGTGCTCTTGAAGTTCTGCTACTTCTACGTCTCCATGTTTTATCCCTGCAGTACTTTTGGAATTCTCTTCTTCCAATATCTGTATTTAATATACTAGTTTCATATCATCTTCTAATAGTTTGTCATTATATTCAATCATATTTTCTAAAAGTCCTTTGATTCCTTTCGGGATGGACAGACCCTCGGAGGCATTATATTGGTCACTTTCAGCATTAATATTGGGGTAATGATGGCATTCATATGGAATATAGGTTGCTTAACCGTCACCCAATACATTTCTTTGACCACTAGTTCCTTGTTAAGATATGTCAAGAAGAACCATGGCTAATTGGTAACCCTTCACAGGTGTTGGTTTCATCTTATACTCTTTGTTTCTAGTTTCAATAGCTTATTAAAAACAAATGAACAGACTCGTTCACGACTTAACTGCCTTGACCCTTGCGGGGTAGTCAGAGGTTCAGGTTTCCAACTTCGCAATCTCGGAAGTAGTAATTCTATGGCGACCTCAATCGCACGAATTGACCAGATAGTCAGTACTCAATGTGACAGGTGGTAAGCCATGATGCCATTTACAAGCACTAACTATTACCTGTTTGGGGTACAGGTAGGTTTACTCACGATATATTCCCTCACCGAAGTATTCGGTGCAATTCGCAAATGTATTTCTATTACGAAAATGTACATAGAAATTGTTTAAACATCATCTCCATTGGTACATGCTCAAGCAAGATTTGAACCCTGTACCCACTGATACAGAATCAAGCCCCAAACATCTGAACTACGCCGAGTTTATTAAAAATGGGTATATTTATTTAGATAAAATATACGTCTCTGATTAGAAAATATTGGTTACCTCATCCCCATAGGTTATATGATGGGCTTTCGGTAAACTTGTCGCTGGTACGGTTATCTCCTCGTGGAATATGGGTGGAATGCCATTCCTTCTGGCTCTCATGTATTTGATAGCCTGAGAACAGAAGAGCTTACAGCATTACCAATTGGCTGCGTAATATACAAAGTAAAGTTTACTTTCTCTGAAGTTGTGTTTTTAATGTTGTTCACTATTACAATAAACATTTTCGGAAAAGAACATCGATTACACATCGAAACTTCTTTTTTCCGATGCTTTTGTTTAATTCCCTTATATTATGTTATTTAAATTTTATTGTAGACTTTGTAAGCATCGATTAAACATAAAATTGTCATGAATATATACATTGAAATATTTCCTAACATAAAGTGTACAGTAGAGTGGGGTTGTTATCTAAGTTATAGAAGATATTATAACAATATCGATTAATGACGACCTCCGTCGCGCGATCGGTTAGCCGCCTGAACGTTAATCGTGAGGTCCCAGGTTCTATTCCTGGTGGAGGCAGAGTTAAGGACTACGCTTTTTCACTGTTTTCCAGTCTGGTCAATGATTATATATGCTATATATGTATTTATCTATATATAGCAAGTATATATTTCTTTAATATAAGATTACTAGTACCTTTAACATAGTCCTAAATGAATTTACCAAGGGGCTAGTTCAATTGGTGTAATTATGTCCAAATACTATTATTATTATTGGTAAGAAAAAACATCGTAATGAAACTTGCTTATTTTGTCTAAGTAGGCATTAGTCACTATCAGTGTATCGCGGACCTAGTTTACACCAGACACATTGGATATTGATTGCCAGGTAATATTGGGTTCTGAGTGCCCAAAGATCATTACAATGCTCGGCGGCTGTTTATGACGGACACCTAACCTGTAACTGCCCTGCGAGGGTTAATGGGCGTGAATGATTATGTTCTAACAACAGATGCTTACAGTTTCCAGACTAGAACGCCATTCAACCAAGGTTTGAGCCTTTTCGTGCTCCATCATGTCAACGTATTCTCTGGAAACCAAAATTAAATAATATTTATTACAAATTTTACATACATACATACACATCACGCCTGATTCCCTGTAAAGTGGTAGGCAGAGATCACGAATCCCATTTGTCCCGATCCTGACAGACCACTTTCGCCCCATTGACATTCATACATCTTCTCATACACTCTCGGCGGTTATAAGTACTCCTAACGTCACAAATTTTATATTACAATATAATTGATATTCCTTAAATTTATACAAATTTAAATTTAAAGTTAAATTATTTTTTTAGTTTTAACTTTGTAAATATTTTGTTAATTTATTGTATTGATTCTATTGTTAGAATGTATTCTAATAAAATATACTTTTTACTCGTACATTTGACCGTAGAGAGTGATAACTTAACTCCTGTAACGGTATCTATAACTATATAAGATTCAGTATTTGATTCTTTTTAAACTCACCAAACTTCAAAATTGTAATCGACGGCTTTGTAAATATTTTAGGGAATAAGAATTTAGAAGATTCCGAGGCATAATGCTGACCGTTTTCATCCCAAAAAGCATTATTTTTGCGAATATTAAATTATATAAATCGACTTCCTATTGTTTACTTTCCAAATTAAATAAATAACCATTTGTGCCGCATAAAATGTATCTATATTATCAAATCCTTGTATCAAATATCAGAAATAATAAATTTCTGAAGTTAACAAATGTTTTGTTTCCCGATTGGATCGCCTGTCCGAATCTTGCACTGAAGGGGCAGTGTGACACAACCTGAACCCTAATAATTAAAAGTTCCATTATAATGTCACAACAAACTTGATATTAATTAAAGGAGAGATTGTGTTTCTGAGTTCTTTCTTGGTCTTGGTCAGATTGGATTTATATACATACATATATTTACGCCTCTACGTCTATACATCGCCACCTGTAATGATCATGACAAATATCCCTTACTTCACTCACACCCATTCACCTTCACATACACGCTCTTCTATTCTTCAAGCTGCATACTCCCGTTTAGAGAAGAATATTTCCAATTCATGGTCGTACCTATATAATACAGCTATAGTTTACAATATACACAACTCTGTCAAGATATTTATTATAAGATAAAAAGTACGCACCGAGTGGCTAAAGATCATCAAAATGTGGACACTTAACCTCTGACTACTCCTTTGAATGAATGTGATAATGCATGTATACTCACAAGATACCTTCCAAAAGTGTCTGCGAATGGTAAGGGCAAACACACACAACAAAATTATTTTGAATGTAAAAGGTGTTCAAAGAATTTCTGTCCAGATTAAATTGTATAACTTTCATCATAGTCTCAGCGCAAATGTTACTTCGCTTTAAATCTTGTATATATTGCTGCATCTTCTCATGACCTATGAAATGAAATTCTATTTATATAATATAAAGATAATTAATATCACTATGTTAAATATTTTAAAGAGTCAAATTGCATTATAAGTAAGCAACACTAATTTAACTTTAATAATGAAATTCGTCGTTGACGAAATGGGCTTGATAATTAAAACGTGTACATATTCATTAACATCCTTAAATCCGTAGAAAGGAGATAATATGCCCAGATACACTTTTAGCATGAATATTGGAGTTATTCGGAAAATTAGTGACTAGGTGCTAGCCCATCGCCCAATGGATTGCATTGACCCTAGTCCGTCAGTCGGCTCATATGAAATGCCGCGAAGAATGCCAGCTTAATAGCATTCTTTTTACGTCCTAGACAATGCTATAATGCAACACAGCAATAAATATTCTGTTTTTTATTAATATTTTTTTACTTTCCGAAACAGCATGCATGATTCTGGCTGATTCTGCTTCATCTCTGATCATCATAAATTCATCGATTTCCCATGATTTCAACTTCTTATTTTCTTTATAAATCTAGAAAAATATATGCTTGGTATTAATTTCAAAAGGTTCAAGTTGAAATTGATTTATAAAGTCTTTAAATATTGGGCATTAGAGGCGTTCCTAAAATTATGTGTAAACGAAAACTGAAAAATCTATTACAATGTATACAAAACACTGCAATAGATCATTATGTGAATACGCGTTATCCATATTCACGGCTCTACTTTCTTATCGCTATATATAAACATACATACATACACATCACGCCTGATTCCCTGTAGAGAAGTAGGCAGAGATCACTGATCCCCATTTGTCCCGATTCTGACAGACCACTTTCGCTTCATACACACTCATACATCTTCTCATACACACTCGGTGGTTATAGATACTCCTAACGTCACCCATTTTCAATATAGCGTCTATCTGACTATCATATGTCTTATTGGACCGGGCCCTATGTAACCACCCCTTTCACTTCACTCACATATATTCCTTTTGTCAATCTGCTATCATTCATCCGCATAACATGTCCAAACCTAAATATAAATATGTAACGGTTCAAAGTGTCCATAGAATTACTACTTCCGCGATTACGGAGATGGATACCTGAACCTCTGACTACTCAGCTTGGGCTAAAGGTAGTAAACGCGTTTGTACTCGTAATAATAATAATAATAAAAGCGTTTATTTACAGCCACAAAAACATACACAATACAAAACGTTTACAATTAAAATTTACAAACTAGGGGATAAAATTTGTGCATGTTATTGTCTTTATATCTTACCGCTATATGCTCGTTGAAACTTTGGAATGCGCGTGAAAAATGTGGGGAGCTAAGTTTAGGTTCGTCGTCCCTGATGTCTCCCTGACCGATCATGAATAGGGCTCTACCAAGTTGCAAGTGCAGTTGATGCTCTATTGCAAGCGCTCCTGTTTTACTTAATTCTATTTTGGCTGTTTCTGTGTCTCCTAGTCTGTGTTAAGAAAAGAGTTAAATTTCAGTTATCATCACTACATAGTATAAAACAAAGTAGCTTTCTCTGTCCCTACGTCCCTTTGTAAGCTAAAATCTTTGAAACTACGCATCGGATTTTGATGCGGTTTTTTTAATAGATACAGTGATTCAAGAGGACGGTTTATATGTATAATAACATCCATTAAATAGCCAGAAGTGCGAAGCCGGTGCGGGTTGCTAGTGTAACATATATTTCAGTTTCAATATCATACAATACTCGCTGGTTTGTCAGAGATCCTTAATTATGAACCATTTCATATATGGACATAGCAAACTTAATTTTGATAATAATAATATTTGGACATTATTACACCAATTGAACTAGCCATTTGCTTAGTATATTAAAGACTTGTGTTAAGGGTACTAGTCCACGTAATCTTAAGAAATATGTATATACTTATTATATATAGATAAATACATATATAGCATATATAATCAACGACCAGACTGGAAAGCAGAACTTTTAACTAAATAGTCAGCACCCGACGTAGCAGGTGATATTTCATGTCACCGTGAAGAGCTCTGACTATAACCTATTAGACAGATAGACAGGTTTCCACACTGTGTGTTCTTTTATATATAATCTAAAAACTTAAGATATAATGGCATATGTGTGTGTGTGTGTTATGTGTGTTCTTTTATATATAATCTAAAAACTAAAGATATAATGGAATATTAAGTTTAAATCTTATGATTTCATTTCGGTATCGAAATATAATACATACATCCATAAAATATTATTTATGTATCTCCAAAAATATCGTCTATATTTTTTGTACATGTTTTATTCCTTACGTCACACATACTTACGCTTGCAATACCGATGCACTGCGTATCTTAGCTTCAATGTAACCAGTCATGTCTTCGATACTTTTATATTCTTCTTCTGCAAGACGATATTGCTTAGAAGCATACGTATACTTCTCAACTGATTGGTAAAAATCTCCCATTTCTAAGTATACTCGTGCTATTTCTTTCTTGGATTCACCTTTAATATAATTGCGATATAGATTATGAAAAATTTTACACAAATCAATATTGGAGAGTTGAAATGAAATTGTTGAGAAACTTGTTGAGAAATATTCTTAAACATTTATCACTATACACAGTAAATTTTAAAATCTGATTTACGCACATCTGTACATAACAAATAATACTACTAATAATTATGCCTTTGGACGTTGGTCAAATAGTCGCTTATTCGACTCGATTCAGACGACTTGCTGATAATATTGGAAGTTTTATACATATTTATTATATTTAACATTCTATATACAGTCCAGTAGCATGGGGCATAAATCAATAAGTATTCAAAAATTACAGGAGTACCTATAACCGTCGAGTGTGTATGAGAAGATGTATGAGTGTCAATGAAGCGAAAGTGGTCTGTCAGGATCGGGACAAATGGGGATCCGTGATCTCTGCCTACCCCTCTACAAGGAATCAGGCGTGATGTGTATGTATGTATGTATTCAAAAATTACTGACGGAATGTACGTGAACAATAAACTACCAACCTTCAACTGCTTTTTGATATGCCCTACGGAGAAGTAACTCTGACTTTTTGGGGTCTTCGTCTCGGATCATTCTCGAATGATGAGAAAGTACTTTTTCATAGAGATTGCAAACTACGTGTTCTATTTTCTTCCCAGCTACACTTGCATCATCATTTCCAAACGTCCATTCCTTTAAAAGGAAAGTGTTTTAGCAACATCAATATATTTTAGATTCCTAGTATAAACCTTTTAAGCGAAGATCGTAAATTACTATGTAGCATGTTAAAAATACTGAATGGTATACCGAAATAAAATAAGAATCAAATATCACTTTATTTTTACCGTGTATCGGCAAATATTTACTTTATTAGTATTTTTTACATTTCTGATGTGAATTTAAGATATTTTCAGATAATATTGATCAGTAAGTAAGCATCCAAAATTAGCCGACCATAAAAAAATAACAACACAACACAACCGAACACAAATAGATACCTTTCCAATAGTCAAATCTCTCGCTACGTCCAGCAATTTATATATATCTTCATGACTATTCTTAGGAACTGTAACAAACATTATAAAACACTTATCCTTACTAAAAAGTATGTAAACTCAAACTTAAATGTTTTATCAACTTTTTTCACACACATTTCAGAGTAAAACTTCTACCGTCGTTGCGTTGGTTTGGAAGCCCTGGCTCGGAGAAGAACCAACAGAAAACTCCGCCTTTCAAGATTTATTAAATTATTAGTTTTTATATTCATATATATATATATATATATATATATATATATATATATATATATATTTGAGTTAATGAGCCAAACATGCGCAACTATAAGTATAATTATATTATATTTAAAACAATGTAATCAAAAAAGTCATAGAAGAATGAAACGAACAATTTCACATTATAATAAACAAGGTAACTCACACTTCTTATGAAGGAATCTTGCGTAGTAATATTTGCTAATGGCCTCACTACGACCATTGTCTGACAAGTAGTTTGACGACACTGCTATTGTTGCTAGGAACAATTTTTCAGCTAACCAATGGAAGCTTCTACTCCTAGTGGCAAATTTATAAGCTAACTGCAAAAGGACCTTGCATTGTTCTTCTATCTCATCTGGAATGAATAGTAATAATTATTTAAACTACACGTTTTGGATAAATTCCCATTTCAGCATCCCAAAGTTATCATTATAGGTGTCCTATGAAAATATTAACTAAACGTATACATTTAGAGTTAAGTGGTTTAATATTACGATTTGAATAATTATTCACACATCGAGCCGTTTCCCTGCAGAGAGGTAGGCAGAGATCTCTGATTCCCATTTGTTCCTGACAAACCACTTTCGCTTCATTCACAATTATACACACTCGGCGGTTATAGGAACTTCTAACAGCACCCTTTTCCAATATAGCGTCTTTCTGAATGTCATATGTCATACCGGGCCGGCCCCTACGTAACCGCCCATCCACTTTACCCACATATATTCATTTTGTCAATCTACAATCACTATACGCGAACATAAAACCATAAATATTCAAGCTCATATTATTCACGAGTAAGTGTTATATCTGGCAGTAGTTGGCTGAGGGCCACGAGTGATCGTGTTTTGTGGCGTTACCTTGGGGAGGCCTACGTCCAGCAGTGGACTGTCATAGGCTGATTGATTGAAGTGTTATATTAATACTAAAATATTAACCTGATCGTCGTAGATCTTCCGCTTTCCGTAGAGTTGTAGCAATTTCATCTAAATAACCCGCACGTTTCTTAATATCACCTATAAAGCCAATACCATCTAATGCTATCAAACATTCGTTGTCTTCAATAATATCTTGGACATACGCAGATGCATCTTCGTAGCCATCTTCCGTCAATTCTAAGATGACGCATTCGTGCCTTGGATTCCTTTCCCTAAATGTTAAATTAGATCAATCAATATACCTACATAATCGTATTGTCATTTGTTACGATGAATTTTCAAATAGAATTATCAAATTAACATCCAAGCCCACTTTTTAAACAAATGCTATGCTATGCCCGCAGAAAATCACGATATTGGAAAATTAACGGACTTGTATTTAGCCGTTATATATAAAAATCACAAGTAGTTTCTTTTTATATTCGAAAATTCAATATTATTTAAATTAAGAGAATTTTCTTTGTTATTATGTTATTTCTTATTATCTAAGTATTATAATTTTTACTACAACCGCCTTTCAAGGATGATAATGATGGTTGTAAGGCCTTTGAAATACAACATCGTCCAGGATAAATCTGTTATGAAGCTATCATTGAAAACATAGTATAAAACAAAGTCACTTTCTCTGTCCCTATGTCCCTTTGTATGCTTAAATCTTTGAAACTATGCAACCGATTTTGATGCGGTTTTTTTTAATTGATAGAGTGATTCAAGAGAAAGGTTTATATGTATAAATACATCCATTAAATATTGAAGCAGGCTATATATTTTATACTCGTGCGAAGCCGGAGCGGGTCGCTAGTTGAAAATAAAGTAACTCATTTAATTTCATTACATAAAATTTATGTAAATACATATATAAAAAACAAGTGTACTAAATAGGTATGTGAGTCAATATGAAACGTTTATGCAATATAATGGGTGATTTTTACTTTTTCTTATTAAGTACGTTGTGTTATAACTGTCAGTACTTGAAAGTATATACATATAGAAAAATCTAATTATATTGCAAATTTGAAGTTCCAGATCGTCAAACGCGTTTACCTTCTTACTCTTCTCTGATCAAAGAACTCATGTTCTTTCAATATTTTTTCATCTCGATACTTCTCAAGATTCTTATCACAATAACATGTTAAAATTTTTGGCAAATGTAAGGAACTTGGCATGTTACTCCCGTACTTTTGTTACTACACTATTTGAGTTAATTTATTGACTTACGTGTACTTATAGCCAGAAGTAATTATTTTGTATCAACTCCGGCTTTATTTCAATAATATTGATTGATTATAAATTTATGCTGACAGATTGAAGAAGCAGGCCAGATTAGTAATTAATATAAGAACTCCAACTCAATTCACCTTATTACAGGAATAGCAGATTCGTCAAGAAAAGGTTAGATCGATTACTTACTATTCAAAACTCTTTTTTCACATGACGCTAATTTTATAATCTTTACATATTACTAAATGAAATAAAAAGAAACAAGTATAAACAATTGAACATACATATGTATGAAACTACGGAGTTAGTGAGTCTAATCCGAACTCAAACCCACACGTAAACCAGATAATCAGTTCTTAAAATGACAGGTGGTAAAACGTGTCAACATTTTCGAGCACTGACTATTTATTACCTATTCCTAGGAATAGGGAGGTTTCTTCACGATGTTTTGGCTCACTATAGAAATTAATGTATTATAATGTTGACTGTATGGAGGCAGTAGTAGTTACCAGATGAGTGGTAGCACAGGAATCAATCTTGCGTTCTCAATCATCAAAATAACACAAAGAGTTTAATGTTTAAGAAATAAAATGCTTTATACAAAAGGCAAGCTCATGCAGATGTGTTGAACCGCGTGATATACGATTCTTCCGGCAGCTGAAACATGTGGTATTCTAGCGCCACTGCTCTCGAATGTCGGATTTTTGACAGTTGATGAATTTATTTTTCCTATACAAAATCCATAATTCTAACTTTCATGGCGAGAACACACTTTCACAATAAGGAAATTATTTTTTTAGCTCACAATGCGAGAACAAGGACATTAAACTACATATTTTACATTTACTTAAATCTTAATTAACACCCTATTGAAGAATTATAGGCCTATCGCGCTCCTAAGCCACGTCTACAAGTTGTTCTCGAGAGTGGTCACAAATCGTCTGGCCTCACGATTTGACGCCTTCCAGTCGCCGGAGCAGGCCAGATTTCAAAAAGGTTTTAGTACCGTAGACCACATCCACACAGTGCGGCAGGTTATACAGAAGTCTCATGAGTATAACCAGCCGCTGTGTCTTGCCTTTGTGGACTACGAGAAGGCCTTCGACTCCATCGAGATCTGGGCTGTTCTGGAATCCTTGCAGCGATGCCAGGTCGATTGGCGTTATTTGCAGGTGTTGAGGAGCCTATACAGCGTGGCATCGATATCTGTTCAATTCCAAAACCAAAAGACGAGTCCTATACAGTTGCTCAGAGGAGTGAGACAGGGGGATGTCATATCCCCAAAACTGTTCACGAACGCACTGGAGGACGTCTTCAAAACTCTGGATTGGACTGGGATGGGTATCAATGTCAATGGCAGATACCTCACACACCTCCGCTTCGCTGACGACATTGTCATAATGGCGGAGTCGCTGCAGGATTTGCAGGGAATGCTGCACAGTCTTAACGCTGCCTCACGGTCGGTCGGTCTCTGGATGAACTTGGACAAGACGAAAGTCATGTTCAATGAACTCGTTGTCCCGGGGCCGATCACGATCAGTGGAGAGGCGCTCGAAGTGGTCCAGGAATATATCTACCTGGGCCAGGTCCTGCAAATGGGTAGGGACAGCTTCGAGCGTAAGATTTCCAGAAGAGTGCAGCTGGGCTGGGCAGCATTCGGGAAGTTGCGTCATATCTTCTCGTCGCCACTACCGCAGTGTCTTAAGACCAGGGTTTTTAATCAGTGCGTTCTACCTGTAATGACATGCGGTGCCGAGACGTGGAACATGACAGTCGGGCTGGCTCACCGATTACATGTCGCTCAGCGAGCAATGGAACGTTCGATGCTGGGTATCTCGTTAAGGGACAGAGTCCGGAACGAGATTATCCGGCAGAGAACCAATGTCGTAGACATTGTCTATCGATGTTGCAAGCTGAAGTGGCAGTGGGCCGGTCACGTCTGTCGCAGAACCGACGACCGTTGGAGCAGAGCGGTTCTCGAATGGCGACCGCGTCTCGGTAAACGTAGTGCAGGACGCCCCCCTGCCAGGTGGACTGATGACCTGAAAAAGGTCGCTGGTATTGGTTGGCTGAGGGCCACGAGTGATCGTGTTTTGTGGCGTTACCTTGAGGAGGCTTACGTCCAGCAGTGGACTGTCATAGGCTGATTGATAAATCTTAAGTGTTAAGCGATGAAATGAATGAGACGTTTATAACAATTACTAAAATTCGGAATAAATTGTCTCTAACTGTTCATATTATTTACTATATGTTATTCCAACACCATGAGTCACTGATTCTAGAACACCAATACTTTTGAAGTAAAAAAAGACAATTTTATTCAGTTGTAGAAACAATATTGTTTCTAACGAAAGATTTTCAGATTATTTTAAGAGAATAAAGTTTTATATCTTACTATTTGATTTATTAGATATTCAGCGGAGAATTGTTTGAAGTGAGTCAAAATTTATTTTATTATTACAGGATTGCTCCTAATGCAATAGAGAAAGCAAATTCTTACACTAATACCACGTATTCATATACCTGTGCTAATACTATCTAACTATAAAACCTACACTATATAAATTCCACAACGTTAGCACAATTTTACAAACATCTTCCATACAAATACACAACGCGGAGAGATTTGGAGAGATCACTGATCCCCATTTGTCTCGATCCTGACAAACCTCGTTTGCTTCCTTATTATTCACATATTACACACTTCGTAGAAATTTTGGTAGTTACCTAAGCTTCTAAGTATCTTAAATTAATTTGTATAAAAGGTAAAATCGCTTAATAAACCCACTATTTTTATCTATCAAATTATGTAACTAAATGACGGTGAGGGAAAACATCGTGAGGAAACCTGGAATGGCGATACGGCTCACTACGATACGTTGGGTGCTATCTATCTAGTGAAAAGCGGGTTTTGATTGACCCATACCTAACAATACTTCAAAAGAGAGTGCAAGCAAAACCTTTCGGAGAGTGGCAAGCCTCTGTTGTACACAAGTACCCCGCCACACTGTATACACAAGTTGTGAAGCATATGTTAAGGTTATGATATAACTGATATTTTTATTTTGTACAAGTGTTGTCTTTATACCCTTTCCAGATTTTTACATAACAGAAAATGCCATTACGACCCCAAATTCACCTGTTAAAACCATTTTATGACCGGCACTCCATTAAGTTGAGGGCATGCATAAGCCAAAAGAATGTAAGGAAACATCGCCAGGAAATCTTAGAGAGTCACGAATTGCTTGACCATACTACTGTGCGGAGGTATTTAAATAAATTGCCTTATAATCATACTAGCGACCCGCTCGAGCTTCCCACGGGTATAAAATATATAGCCTACTCCACTATTTAATGGATGTTATTATACATATAAACCTTCCTCTTGTGTCACTCCATCTATTAAAAAACCGCATCAAAATCCGTTGCGTAGTTTCAAAGATTTAAGCATACAAAGGGACATAGGGACAGAGAAAGCGACTTTGTTTTATACTATGTAGTGATACATATATATACACAAACATATTCGTATATTTACACGTCCTTTAATCCCTTTCGGGGTGAAGACCTGGAAACATCTACTTGGACGCTTATAAGCAATAATATTGGGGTTGAGTTAGAGAGTAAGAGTTCGTTTGAAACATTGGTGACAGGTTGCTAGCTCATCACCCAATAGATTCCATTGACCCCGAGTCCATTAGTCGCCTTTTATGACATTCAGGGATGAATAGTGGCAATTTTATAGATGTAAGCATATGTATCATACTCATTTACTATATTACAGGTACAATAGGTCATATGACGAATGCATAGTACATGAGATCAGAGAACAAGGCTACCACGACACAGCTTCCTTACTGGAAGAAATTTTCGAACAGAACCAGGATTTGATGAAAAATGACCTCATCGGTTACATTATAGATTTAAGAAAATATCCACACTATTTGGATGACATTGTGCTTGCAGTCTCGCAAGCTGAACGCTACCGCAGTAAAAGTAAGTTCTGTTAAATATTCAGTTCATTTTCTGTAATATATGTAGGTATGTGGTAGATTCACTATAATAAATAATGTACAAGCTACTATACTATTATTGTGATTTGAATATACTAATCGCAATGTTCTATGTAATACGTATTTTTTTATCACGATACGTTAAATGTAGGTATACAGTAGTATTGTATAATTTCATTAATTGATATTGTTTAACGAAGTCCTTCGTGATGATTATACCGTGATCATTGAGCTTCAACTACCTAAAAGGAGGTAAAGATTGTGAAATACAATGAGGGCTTTCTACAATTTCAGAAGACACAGAACGTGAGTGCAGACGCATCCTGAATCTGGCAAATCTCTTCGGATCGAGAGACAAAGCTGTAATGTGGGTGGCAGAGAAATTCTACTTGACTGCGATTGCGATTGCATTGACATTTCATCTAGATGGTGGCCGATTACAATGTATATGCAAATACTACTATGTGAAATTCTTGATCAAGATTTGTAAGTGCTAGTCTGTCGACATTTTTATTTTAAGTAATCTTCATTTGTAGTTCTTACCGTATCGCACCAAAAACTGTTTTTTTTTGTTATAAGACGTGATTCGCGATAGCGTTGGATGAACGGATTAATAAATAGAAAAAAATGATTTCAAAAATCTTTTCGACACATTATCCGAGATAAAGATAGAGGAGATTTCTGAATATAAGTTAGGCAATCGCTCAAAGATACTTAGGTAAGCAATAGTCTTGTGCTATAAAGGCAGCCTGTTTCACAGTTGTGAAGTATTTTACTTTTCCTACCTACCTACCTTCATACATCGTATATATAATGATTATTGTACTAGATTAGACAAATTATATATGTATAATACAAATACAAAAGCAGTTTTATAATTGTTATGTTATTTAGTTCCAGCATTATGTCAAAGCGATATTTATAAATTGCTAACAAATATACGGCGGCAGTCCTTGGGAAAGGTAATAAATAGACATACGTTATTTCATAAACATTAATGTCACTTTTATCAATCCATCCCGAGTGATATCTACTATTGGACGTATACAAAATAATAATCAAATACAAAATAGCACCTATTCATATAAACGGGATATCTAGTTTCACTTCAATAAAGCAACATATGCCAATTAGTATTATCGGAAAAACTTATAACCGTTGAGTATGTTTGCATATAGCAGGGTCAAAATAAAAGATAAAAACATGAACCAAAAATGCCAATATACATTATAATAAATATATCATCTGCCTTATTTTTCTAGGATTGGTACTTCAGTCAACTAGAAGACGATCCTAGTCTTCAAAAAAGATCTGTTTTTGAAGTCATAGCAGGGCTGCTGTTCGAGTACCATGTCATTAAGTGTATCTCATACCGTAACACATTAGGAGAACTTTACGAAGCAGAGAGTATGGCTAAAAAAGCACAGCGCTACGCTCAAGAATGTAAGTACCAAATTTTACAAGGGACAGGTTAAAAACTTTCATAAACCAAATCCTAAGACCTACAACGAATAACTTATCTGCGGACTAACCAATTTTTTTACTACTCTGTCCATGCATCAATAACACATTTTGACCTTACAAAAGGGTAGTCTTAATTAATTAATAATAGATATTTCATTTGACTCTATGCTATTATTACGTTTTTTTCATTTCTTTCACTACGTAGACAGGCGTGATTTGTATGACTGAAGGCACGAAAGAATAACCTATACCTGTTAATTTATTAATATTATAATTCATATACATTAACTATAACCTATTAATCTTTTAGCTGGTTGTAAAGCGTACTTAGCGAAGGCGTTATTGGAACATGGGAAGTGTTTGATTTTAAGACAAATGTACCCAGGAGCAACGCGTGATTTTACTCAAGCACACACAATTTACGAAGATTTGAGGGACTATGAGGGTATTTGCGAGACTAAAATGCTCATGGCGTCTATACTGGAAGAGTGAGTACTTTGAGGAGTCCGTCTTATTTTTGCTATTGTATAGCTTTGAAACAATGAAAACAAACATTGATAATATATTTCTACTCTTTTCGGTGTAGATGATTAGTAGTGCCTGGAAAATTTATAAATGGCTTTCAAATTTTACTCCAGGTGCAAAGAAATGTTTAAGAATTCGCTTTAGCTTTGAACGTTTACCTTTGTTACGGGTTGTACTTGTCTGTTAGTCACGGGCTGACTTTGGGTAACAAAGGTAATATTTTGTTATATAAAAATTACTCGAGTCCCATGTTCTTATATATAAAAAAAGTCTACAATTCAAATAAGCATCTATACAAACAGCAAACATTCAATTATTCTATCTAATACAGTCTTAGATACTTTCTGCTTTACCATACTATTGCATCAACATGTGTTCATAAGTATATCAACCAATAACAAAACATCTTTTCAACAGCACTGGATATCACGATCGAGCAATGATACTTTTGGAAAATATCGGACACGTAGCCATGCTATACGGGTTGAAATTTCTCCTGTCAAAAGCTCTAGTCTTACTCGGAAATTCAAACCTTAAATCTGATGAACCAAAAGACGCCTATCAATATTTTGAGGAAGCCTTCGACCTTCTTGACGCTACAAGTAGTGTGAGTAACATGTGATTTTAAAATCCGTTATATGAACCTGACTATCTAACTAACTAACCTTTATAGTCAGTCACTAAATCTCCAAGTAAGAGCTAATGGTTGCGAAATGTTTGTATGTATGTATATATTTTAGTTAATATACACCTTTATATTACCAATATTTATAGATCTTTCTGTTATAATTGTATAACTGACTCAGGAGCCAAATTTATACCAATGCATTTTGGGCAAACCTTGGTGTGGATTTCACTCGTAAATTTTGAATAAACGAGGGCAAATTATTTAATAATAATAAATTGGTAAATAATAATAATTAGAGCATGATCTTTAATGAAACTCTATGACGTTATCTTCTCCTTGTTTTAGAATGACTCAAGAATACATTATGATGATGTTGAAACAACAAGAATTCTTAAAGCTGTGGCTAAAGGTACCTATCATACGTTCCATATAATAAAACTTTGTAGTGCCTTGCTACTAAGCAGTCTGATGAGATAACAACATTAACAACTAATAAGCTGTCTCTCTTACCAGCATGTCGTATAAGACTGATGAGAGATAAAGCCTTTTCTTAGGTATATTAATAATATAATACGCGAGGGAAAACATCGCGAGGAAACCTACCTGTTCCCCGAACTGTTAATAGTTAGTGCTTGTAAATGGCGACAAGGATTACCACCTGTCACATTGAGAACTATCTGGTCAACACGTGAGTTCGAGGTGGCCATAGAATAACTGCCTTCGCAATTGAGTTGATGGACACCTGAACCTATGACTATCCCGCAAGGGTTAATGGTCGTGAACGCGTTGGCTTTGTTTGTGTTTTATACGAGAGATAACCTAACGTATAATACACATTCCTAATTTCTTCTGTTGTTGGAGATAGTAATGAACTAAATAAACAATTTTAAAATGTTATAATCAATTTCTACACACAACTAACAACACACGAGGCTATACTTTTCCTTTTCTCTTACACTTCACTTCTTCACTATCCTTTCGCAGGACAGGAAAACTTGCAAAGCTACTACAAAGTTCTCGAACTACTCAATAACAGTAGGTGCACCGTCTCTATCAATCGGGTCATAGAGTCCAAATTGGAGAGCAGACCCTGGTGGGCACCTTCTGAAAATGATGATTTCATACTATGCGTGTGTCCGGACCATAAGTATCAATTAACGAAATTGTTAAAGTAAGTATTATTCTATGTATGTCATACAGATGAACGGGCAAGCTACCTCACTGGGGTCTAAAGATAATGAAAGCGTAATGAAAGTAAGATTGTCTGTTATTGCACCTTTTGGGGTAAACATAAGCCGATATTGCATTACATCTCCAAGCCTTTTCTATAGAACATTGCTAGCAATAAATTAATAAACAATTAATGATAGAAATAGGGATGTATAAGAATAACAAAATAAATCAGTTCTGAGATGGAAAAAACTATTTTTTACGTTTGATACAAAATAGGTTAAATAAACTCATTTTGATGTTGTTTATTTTGGTGTAACTTATAATATTGTTACTGTTTTAGGAAACAGAAAAAACACAAAGGAAGCATGTTTGAACATTTCAAGAAACAAATAAGGATTATGAACAAATATGTTAAAGAGATAACAGACCAAAGAAGGTCACTGAGGGAAGAAACTTCAGGAGTATCTAACGCTGAAAGAAAGCGTTCCTCTCTATCATCGGAGCTCGCAATTGCCCGTATGTTTGCATCCTCCAGCTGGTCAGAACTCAGTGAGACGTTCGAATTCATGGAATCTCCCAATATGTCATATGAGTTTGAGCTTTCCCTGCCCTCTATTCGATCAGTAGAAACAATATTTGATGAATAAAAGGAAAGTTTGAAATATGTACAGAGAGATTAGTATAGTTATAGAGAGATAGAAAATACTGTTGAATAATCAATGTTAATAGTGAATTATTCAATAAAATATCTATTGGGATAAAAACTGCAAGCATCATAATTCGTATTATATAAAAAACTAAACTTGACTAATTTTGAATAATTGTGTGTTTTTAATATTAGTTATGATTCTCTTGAATATTTTGTACTACAATTAGTTTAGTTGCTGTATTAATTTTATATTTCTTTAATATTTCATGTTAAACGTTTTAGGTGCGTATTTACTGAATTGTTTGCATGGACTATTGTAGTATTTTTAGATTAGTTTACTTTAAGTTTTATTCGATGTTATTAATAAATATTTTTGACTGCTAAACAGCTTTAATCAATTTACGTTACTCAAAGCCAACCTTAACACCAGGTCTTCAACGATGGTTATCAATTCAAATATTGAAACCACCTAGAAATCCTTCCTTCTTGAAGCTTCAAATAGTTAGTTGGCACTAAAGCGACATTACATGGAATTATCTGGATGATGTTATGTGACGTTTCCTCTTTGTACGATTGCAGCTTCGATGCATATGTTCTTATAGGCACCCCCTTAATTTGTTGTTCAGAATATTCATTTAGTTGCTGGTTAGGCTGCAGTCAGATGCAGTCAATGCTGCAGCATATTATTATTGAATTTGTGTTGGCATTTCTTCTCTGCAGGTTTTTCCTTTACGAAATGCCAATAGTTTAATTAGATTTATTTTCATTTTTAAAGAATACCTAATTTTAAGGACAATGTGTCATGTAAAAAAGCTTCTATTATACTTTCAATAAGTGATTTTATGATTCTTACGGTTACGACCGTTATCATAATAACAAACTATTGAAAACTATGGTAGTTAGTGCTTGTAACTGGTGACATTGCTTACCATCTGTCGCGTTGAGTACTGACAATTAGGTCAACACGCGGGTTCAAGGTGGCCAAAGAATTAATACCTCCGCAATTACGGAGATGGAAACCTGAACCTCTGATACACAAGTATGTCTTTTTTATATTGAAAACTATGTAAATAAAAAGACTTAAATAAATTATGAAAAATTTATTCGCATAAGTAAATGAACTACTAAAAATAAAACATAAGAAACTTAAAGTTAAATCAAAAATCACTACTTTACAAAATACATTAAATATCAATATCATTAAAATAAATCTAAAATTTCATTGTAAGTTATAAAAACGCCTTTATTCATTAATCTTTACTTTCTTGTTCTTATCAGATGTTAAAGAACTTCTTGCACGATTCTTTAAAAAAAAATAAAATCATTTTATTAATTTTATTTCTGTATCGTAGCAGTATGTTGCATATTGCATAATTTACAGTGTAGTCTTACAATTAATATTATTCATAATATTATTTCTGAAATAATTTATATCTAGAGTATCTATACTTAGTCTGGTTTCAATATGATGAGCTTAATGAGAATTTTACAACATTATGCTGAAATACTTAAAATTCAATACTATATCGATGCTTTTTCTGTTGTACTAATTGTACACATATATTCACGACACATTTTCCCACAGGGAATTCCCACTGATTCCTGAATCGATCGATCGTCACCTTGAACGATCCTGACAGATCCCTCTTACTTCACTCATATCCATTAATTCTCTGTCTACGCACATCCGTCAGAAGAAACAGATACTAAGGGAGTAATAGGAACAATAATAATAATAAGACCGGTGAAGGAAAACATCGTGAAAAAACCTGCCTATCCCTCGGGATAGGTAATAGCTAGTGCCTGTACGGCGATACGGTTCACTACCTATCACGTCGGGTACTGTTTATCTAGTGAAACGCGGGCTTTGAGTGGCTCAAAGCTTCGAAATTTCAGAGATGGGTACTTGAGACTGACTACTCCGCCATGATAACAAGGGCGTGTGTATACACAGGTCGTGAGGCGTATGTTGTTGTTAATATGAACAATTAACTTAATACTGAATGGAAAGAACTTAAGGCTATACTAGTGTGTCATACCTCTGGGTCAACCTCCGGCTCAGTGCCTTCAGGTAATAATTCATCTTCAACCAAATTGTCCGTTGTAACCATTTCGTTAATTTCATTCGGCATGCCAGAGTTCTGAAACAGTGTGATACCATATAAATGTACGTACATATACACGTCCTATAATCCCTTTTCGGCAGGACTGAACCTTCATGACGTGATTAGGTCACTTTGTAGCATAAATATTTGGGTTGTGATATCATATGGAACTTTGACAGATTGCTAGTCCATCGACCAATAGATTTCAGTTACCCCTAGTCCCTTAGACGCCTCCTAGACATACATGCATTCTTTTTTCGTCCGAGGCTAGCACGGGACATAGAAACGTAACTCAATTAAGCATTTCTGTAATGCTATGTTACATACCTTATAGTGTAATGTTGAGATATTTACAAAGTCTTAATATATTAAGATTAGCTATTCAGTCGTCTATGGTTCGTCAACAAAGTCAGCAGCTCAGTGAAAGTTGAAAATACAAATAATTATTTTTAGCTGAATATTTAGTCAATTGTGATGCCAAAGTGGCTAAATATCCTTGTTTCAGAATTATATTTGGATCCTCAACTGGAACGAAGCGAAGAACAAGGAAGAGCAGAATTGCAGCATCGACTTCGTTTTTCTTCGGTTGTAGCGGCTGGTGGCGTTGGTGTAACCATGGCGACTGAATAACAAGTGTAAACGCCATGGCATCAGTGTTTGTACTTGAGCCGACATAACCTTAGTGGTGAATGGCTTATTAAAGAAACAAAAAAAAAAGATTAGCTATTCTAATGCCATTCCAGTTGTTTTACAGATACACGTAATTAAGTGAAATGTAGTATTCGATTCAACACCCTATCCCAGTGCTGTGGCCTTCTTCTCGTATTAACTATTTTATACCACATATCATCTAATATGACAGCTAGTGTCATCATATTAAAAATGAAATACGCTTTCACATTGAACCATAGTACGTGGTACACACATGGGACTGTACTTACGAATTTGTACATATCGAAATCAATCTCTTCCACTTCAGCATTTGCAGATGTGTCTTCTTCTTCTTCTTCGTGTTGTTCATTCTAAAGTTATTAATGATAATGTAGGTTATTTTTCAAGAAAAGTCAATTAACATACATACATACATATATTCACACCTCTAAGTTCCAAACGGGATAGGCAGAGACTATCGATCGGCATCTGGAACGATCCTGACAAATGTCTCTTGCTTCGCTCACACCCATTGACCACCTCATACATAATTTATTTATTTATTTATTTACACAACCACTCCTACCTATCTTTACAGGTAATCCCTAATGCGATAGATAAGGAAAATATAATAAATTACAAACATTAATGAAAAACTACAAATAAATTTTTTACTTTTAAATTTCCCTATATGAAGCTACAAATAGTACCATCCTAGTGAATTCACTCAGAGCGCAGGCGAACAGGTCCAGGTCCTCCGCGACGACGTTGAGGAGGCGGAGCGCGCGCGCCAGCGGCCACTCGCGCACCAAGTTCGTGCAGCCGCGCGGCACAGCCAATAGGCGTGGCCGCCGCCGCCGCCACACAAACCCGTCGGGAACGCACAGGGCCAACAGGGCCAGCACCTCGGGGTGGTGCAGCCTACCTATCAACACTTTGAACACATACGTCGCCATGGCCACTTCTCTTCTCACTCTTAGTTCGTTGTACCCCACCATTCCTAATATAAATAATGTTGGGTACATTAGTGGAAAAAACGGATACACTCCATACAGACGCAGATATAAAAACCTCATGAATTTGTTCTGTACTCGTTCCAACATTACCACATACTTCTTCTCATAAGGAGCCCACACTGTTGCGTTCCATTCCAAATGGCTTCTCACCAATGCGTTATACAGCGTCATTATAACCGCTACACTCGTAAAACCCTTCGCCCTACGCAATATAAAACCCAGATTCCTAAAGGCCTTCTTACAACACCCCACCACAAATTCCCGGTAATTGAGTGTTGTGTTCAATGTGAGACCGAGATCCCTTACCTCCGCTACCCTCCTGAGTGGCGCACCGTACAGTGTGTATGGGTGGACAATGGGTTCGCGTGCCCTAGAAAACGTTATTGTTACGCATTTTGAACCCCAAACGGTTACGGTCACTCCAAGCTGCCACCCTCGCTACGTCTTCTTGCAACCTCACACAGTCATCCACTCCCGCCACCGTCATTGACAGCTTGAGATCATCTGCAAACAATAAACACTCTGCATTCCTCACCACCTCAGGCAAATCGTTTATCATCAACGTAAACTGTAATGGACCCAGATTGCTGCCCTGACTCACTCCTGACCTTGTGTAGTACGGTGCGGACCTACCTCTGCCATATTCAACATATTGCTGCCTATCCCTCATATAGCTAGCGAAGAATGCCAACAAATGAGGTGTAAAGCCTACTCCTGCCAATTTCGCAAGCAACACGTCGTTATCAACAAGATCAAAGGCCTTTTTATAATCGAAATAGGCCGCATCCACCTGCCGGCCAGCGTCCACGGCCGGGACTACACTCGTCATGTAGGACATCAGGTTACTTGCCGTACTCTTGCCCGACCGGAAGCCATGCTGTACCACACTAAGATGAGCCTCAACTTGGCGATATATTGCCGCGTACAAAGCCGACTCGAAAACCTTGGCGGGAGCCGATAAGACCGCCACCGGCCTATAGCCTTCCACGGTCTCCCCCGCTCCCCCCTTCGGTACTGGGACCACCCTTGTTATTTTCCACCTATCAGGAAAGCACCGCGCCGCCAGACTTAAGTTAAATATTTGCAGCAATGGTGCCGCGAGCGCACGCCTGCAGTCCTTGATTACATACGGGGGTATGCCATCCCGCCCCGCTGACCTCTTGGGCCTGAGATGCCTCAGGGCCCGCTCCACATCCTCCGGTGTCAGCTGGGACACATGCACCCGCGCTCCGCCGCCGCGTCCACCCCCCACTGCCATCGCTGCCTCCACGTCCAATTTCGGCTCCTCTCTACGATACACGGATTCGAAATACCTAGCAAATTCATCAGCGCCCTCTTCCGGCGAAAGCGCGACCCCATCCCTAGTGATGTACCTACTCGCCCTAGTTGCCCTCTTAGAGTTAACATAATTCCAAAACTCCCTTGGATTTTCTTTTAGACGTTCCTGAAGTCTATAGTTATATTGTTGTTCAGCCTCATTTAATAATACTTTTAGTTTCGCCCTACAAAGCGAAAAAACGTTATAATCAGATTCTAATTTCGATCTTTTATACTTTTTATGCAAATTACCTTTCAATGTTATATTTTGTATTATTTCGGGAGTAAACCACTCAGGATACCTACGCCCGGAACCCCCGTGACTTTTCTTCGGCACACATATTTCAATAAACCTATGTAAAGAATTATAAAAATAATCCAAACTACTATTTAAATCCAGTCCATCCATACTTGCCCAGTCATGCTCCAGTCATAATCTTCTATGCAGAAGGACTGATGGTCGCTGGAGCAAGAAAGTCCTAGAGTGGAGACCGCGTCTCAGTAAACGTAGTGTGGGGCGCCCCCCGGCAAGGTGGGAAGACGACCTGCGCAGGTTGGCCGGCATCGAATGGATGCGAACGGCCACTGACAGGGAGAAGTGGCGTCATTTTGGGGAGGCCTATGTTCAACAGTAGATTGATACAGGCTGATGATGACATAATCTTCTGTTATTCACATTGTGTTGATTCTGTTTTTTGTTTCTGTCATTGATGATATACTCATGCAACAGAAATCCTTACCCTAAATCCTACCTATGTCTAACCTTGTCGGTGCAAATACCAGATATTTATATAAATGTGTTTGTTTTAATATGTCTGTATATGAAATATACTTATTAATGTGTGGTTGAGTGATAATTGTGATGTACTGGATATATAGGTATTGAGTTTATATTGTATATATTATATGGATGTATGTGTTGTAGTGTTATGTATATGTGTGTCTTTAAATATGTTCATGAATTAATTTATATATGTATGTGTAAATATATTTACATGCGTATGTTTATTTATATATTTGTTTGTATATTTATTTATAAATCTATTATATAAAAGTTATGTATGTAAGTAATTATTGCGATGTTTATTACAATTATATAATTATGTGTACGTTTATTATCTTTATTATATGCAGCTTGTGACAGTTTTCGAATCGGGTGCTGCCGGAGGACCAGTGATGCAGCCTAGCTGCATCGTATACTGAGGCAGCACCTTTTCACTGCATCAATGGTTTTCATTTTTTGATGTTTATTGTTTGTGTGTTTGATGTAATTTGTGTAGTTGTGGTGCAGTGAATAAAGTGTTTTCTTTCTTTCTTTCTTTCATGCTTCAATCACATACAATTGCCTCCTCATACATGCTCTTCTGTTCTTTACACTAAGTACGGCCGCCTTGAGAAGAATGTCTCCAATTTGATTTGTAGAAGTTCTACTCTGCCTACCCTATCATACACTACCTTCCACTTTGGCTTTACAGATTCCTTTTGTAATCCTTGACAAACTATATCTAACGAAACACTCGCATTTTTTTATGTATCAGAGACTATGGCTTAAATATTTAACAAATTTTGACCAGTGCAGCTTTATGTAACGAGTATATTATTCACTTGATACACACTCGGTGGAGGTTCAATTCAGAATCCATCACCGAGATCAGATAATGTGATTTGTAAAGCGGCTGAAGGCCTAATGGACAATATCTCTGACTTCTTATTAGTGGTCCTTGGCTCCAATCTCGGCTTTGGCATGTGTCATGAAATTGTTATAATGTGTTTCATTTACATAAAGTATGCAGTCACGGCAAAGGAACACATCGTGCGCAAAACCTGCCTATACATCGAGATTGGTATTAGCCAGTACCTGTATACGGCGATACATTTCATTTCCTCTCACATTAAGTTAAGTTAAGACAGACTTTGAGTAGCTCATACCTAAAATGCCATTGAAATTTCGGAGATGGACACTCAAGCCTCTGACTAACCCGCCACGTTAAAAAAGCGTGTATAGTATAGTAAAGTGAGTAAGTGTATATAATAATAATAATATTTGGACATTATTACACCAATTGAACTAGCCCCTTGGTAAGTACATTTAAGACTTGTGTTAAGGGTACTAGTCAACGTATATTTAAGAAATGTATACATTTTATACATAGATAAATACATGTATAGCATATATAATCAACAACCAGACTGGAAAGCAGTAGAAAAGCGTTGTTCTCAACTCTGCCTCCACCGGGAATCGAACCCGGACCCCACGATTAGCGTTCCGGCGGTTAACCGATCGCGCCACGGAGGTCGTCAAGTGTATATTATGTCTCTCTTATGAATTGTTACATAATAACACTTGCCTCTTTGAGTTCTATTTTACTGTAATCGGATGTTTTTCTTGCACTTATCTGTGAATAACCATACATTTCTCGAAGATAACTCTGAAAACAAAAACATTCAGTAGTTATAATAATTAGGAAGAAAGATTAATAATCGTTTACTACTTAGGTTAATGCAACATATGCATTTACATCCGATATTATAAGCACTTGATGCTGTCTCAGTGTTTGCTGCAGCTAGGCCACATCACTGAAACATAGGCAATGAATATTTATATTAAACTTATAAAAGCTGATACACGTACTCAGATACTTTTGATGTTATTTATACATATTGCCACGTGCTTGGGTTCTATCCGGAATAACTCCGAGTTCGAAAATCTTCTTTATTTGTACACACATAATACACGCACTTGTACAGTTAGCGCTAAAAGTGCAGTCCAGTAACTTTTTATAAGGTTTACGTTTATAAGAACAAAACACAATATTTTAAATTTTAAATCCGGTGCTATTATGCTTTGTGATGGCCACTATAAGTTCGCGTGCTTCGAAATGTAAATTATTGCCTTTTTTTTATTTCTTATAAAATTTCTTATAAACGTAAACCTTATAAAAAGTTACTGGGACTGCACTTTTAGCGTTGACTGTACTTTAAACCACTAATCGAACTGCGTATCCTTCGCTGGATTCTTCGCTTCTATCGCTTGGATCTTCGCTTTCAGTTGCTTTCCCTTCTCAGTTTCAACTTCCCGCTTAGAGCGATGGCTTATACACCATTGTGGAGAGCTTGGAACACATGCTCCAAATGACGCTCACCATTCCTGAACTCCAGCCCTTTCATTAGGTCCTTGAAGCTGCTACCAGATTTTGGTAAGGCTTCCCGGAAAGACCTCGGTCAGCACCAACATTAGACGAAGCCACAGTCTGGAACTATTGCCGGAACGCAGTCCAAGATGTGGTACCGTCATATGGCGGTGCTTTCACTCAGGGTCCTTGTACTCCGCATCTTGTGTGACGCTTCTTGTTTCCAGTCGCTGGACCTTTTCTTGCACCCCAAATAAGTCGATCCTAACAGCGCTTACGTCCATCTCGAATGATGTGACTCGTCGTTCAACCTGATCCACATCATCTCTGAGCTCGTACACTGTGCCACCAATGCCTTGGAGGGCATCTACTGCCCGGCGCATGTGTTACACCATCGAAAGATCTGGAAGAGTTTGCGTGTTGATCTTCGGTTGATCCTCCTTAACATCCTTGGTCCATGAGTAATTAAAATCACTTAAACATAGGTTTAGTAAATACTTTCATGCTTAGGGCGAATCATGTAAGTGACCAGTGCGTACGTATATGTATTCTAGATTAACTTGTTTATGACTGGTTTGATACTTACATGTAAGTTAATATGTGAAGCATTTTTATCAGATGCGATATCGTAGATATAAGATTTGTATCTCCTTGATTTGTCCTTTATATCTCTGAAAACATTATAGAATAAATAAATATTAAATTAAAGGGTAATTAAATGACAATGTTTATTAAAGAGTTATTTGTTTCTGACGTGTTTGTGCTCGTGTTTTAGTCAGATAGAAGCTTAAATGAATTCGCATCTTCCTGTGCTGACATGATACTTGAAAAGAATGTTACCTGTTTACCTGAATTTCGATTATTGTATTATATTATCTAAGTTCATACAATTACGGAACATTTGCTTTCAATATAATACATTTAAATTACACATCACATTTCAGTACCGATGTAAGTTGTTAAAAGTGACGATGAAGTCTTTTGATTTAGTACTTTGAACTGTCCTCTTCAACCCTTACAGAATTATATATTACGTATAGTATATCTATGTATGTAAGAATGTCATCATGTCAGTCATGCAGCCTTATATGAATTAACTTTCCCAGTAATTATAATCACCATCAAATAAAACCCTAAAATTTTACGGTAACTGAACAAATGTTTCCACCCTGTGTTATTTTCATTCATTCCTGTACGTACCCATCACACTGAATTGTCATTTGTTTCATATCTTTAGAAAAATAACAATACGTTATGTATTGCCATTATTCGGCATTGGCACATGTAAAATTACACATTTACTAAATAATGAAGAGAATTCTAATCATGAGAAGACCTACATTTTTATCGACTCATAAAACTTAGCCTTATTTACATCCATACGTTCAAAGTTAAACGTACGAGATGTGCTGGTCAGAGATAAGTAGTGGCAGATCATGAGCTTCAGATGCAACTCTGATGCTGACCAAAATCTTAGACATGAGGTACCGACTACAGAGAGAGCGTCATACAAATAGACTGATGGTAATAAATATACTCACAAAACACATTGAAGTACTCCACGTTGGTGATTCTTACACATACATGGGATTAGATTGTCGTTATCCCTCACTGCCCACCATCCGATATTACCGAGTTGGAAACGCGTAAGCTTCAGACGTGCAATTATACAAAATTCACCTTCATGAATCTTTTCAAAGTACGATTGCATGAATTCTTGACCTTAAAAAATAATTAACAATTAAATTATTTTTATTCGTATCAAAGTTGGAGTTCACTAATGATCTGCCTGCCGAGATGGAGGGTGCGGGGTGCCTACTGTTCGCTAACGATCTTAAGCTATTCCTCAGTGTGAGCGGCTTTGCGAGGCTGCAGTCCGACCTGGACAGGGTCGCGTGGTGGAGTGCGGAGAACGGCCTTCGGTTCAACACGTCCAAGTACGAGGTGAAGTCGGTCACCCGAGCCTGCGAGCCTCTGGCGTATGCGCAATGGATGGCGGGACGAGGCTGTTCGGCGCGTAGCGGGGGCTAAGGATCTGAACGTGCATGTACGCCTCGGCTCTCGTTCGGAGCCCCAGTGCCGTACATAGCTGATGCGCTCCTCCCCATTCGTGAGGGGCCTACGCCTGCTGAACGCGTTCAGCGATCAGCTCGACCAGTTCGCGTGTTCCATGCCCGAGTTCTCGAGGGTCAGCTTGCACTACCTAAATGTGTCTGCAGAATAAAATTTAAAAACAAAGACGTGAAACTTAATTATGTCTATCATTAAAGTTAATATAATATTATTAAATATCAATGCAATGAAGGAAGATTACTTGAAAGTCCTATCCAGTGTTTTAATTTTGATACGGTAATAATAAACATTTCTTCTTACCAGAGGATACAGCGTTCAGTACTCGTGCACTGTCTATTTCATCTACCTCAGCCTGGGTCTTGTAATTCTTGAAGACCCACATTTGAGAGTCTTCGCTTAGCCAATCCATCTCCTTTCCATCATAAACAAGTCATTTAAAGAACAAAGAAAACATTTCAGTGTTTAATATTTGTTAATGTAATGAAAATTTGTATTGAAACATAAGCTACTTATTTGATTATAACCAGTAGGTATCAATTGCAATCTTCATTTTATGTAAGCTTTGTCAAAGCCCAAAAATCAATAAAGGAAAACAAATTACAGTATTAGAAAGTTCAGCTTTATGAATGAACTAAAGATTGAATGAGAGTAGAATGAATGTCAATTGCTTTTGTAATAATTATGTGGCGAGGAAAAAATAAATTACGGAAATTTAAAACGTGCATTATCACATTCGTTTTGAGTGGTCAGAACTTAGGCAATTAATGAAAATAAGAATGTAACATTGTTCGGGTGAAATTGTGTTTTTCATAGTAGAATTAAACAGTATACTTCGCCATGACTCCAAAAACACTGTAATGCTTGGTCTAAGTGCAGCGAGGAATACTCGGGACGATCCAATTTCAAATCCATTTCACCAAGTAAAAAAAGGGCTCTTCCCGAATAATATTTTAAATCATGGGCAATGGATACAGCGACAATTTGGGTCAATATCATCGAGGCTGCACTGTCATCACCGAGGCTGTAACAATAAAATACGTGAGAAAACGAGAACCATTGTTGCCACAAACGCGTTGAGTTGACGGCACATGGGACAGATTCCTCTATAAAAGCTATACAAGCCCACAATTATTGACGATGTTTTTAACAGACCGTAGGAGTAAAGTAACAGTCTGGGGTTTGGAATAAGTCATACTAATAAGCGCTTATTGAAGTATCCGCTGTTGCCTTTTTGTCTTTCGATTATAATAGATGACTAATAGACTATCAGATTTGCTTTGACCCCGACATTATGCACAAATAACTCGTCAACTTTTCGAAACCGTTAGTTTAGTACACCACGATGTAGATTATGGACGTAAACATGCATGCAAAACTGAACTTACCATTGCAATATATTAGACAAGTGCATGCTGGCTGCACAAACGCCTACGAGGTCATTTAAATTTTTGTAGATTTTTATAGCCGCGTTAATCATTTTCCCGGCAGCGATATAATTTTTTGTAAATGTATGAGAAATGCCTAGCTCTGTAGCGGCAGTAGCAATTAAACTCATATCGCCAACTAGAAAATTCATAAAATTATTTATATTTATATATTTTTTATTTATATTAATATAAACAGTATAGATAATAAATAGACTAGACATATGTTAGCAACATTGAAAATGCCAAATAGAATGAAATTTTTCTTAACTAGTTTAGAAGAAGTACCTGCCATTTATTATAACTCTCTCACTCGTTTTGTAAATTCATGAAAATGTCCTATTTTCGAGGTTTAGAAATGGTACTAAACTACTCTTGGGGAGAGCTATGTCCAGCATTAGATTACTATAGGCTGATTGAATGCTTTGTACCAATACATAAAACATAACAATGACATTCCTATTTTAATTGCAAACAACAGTTTGAGGTTTTATAAAGGTTTCATTTATGATGATAGTTACACATAAAATATACCAAAACTTACCCTCCTTGGCTCTTGCCAGGGCTTTTTTTCCCAAGCTTTCTGCTTTAAATGGATTCGACTCACGTATACATTTACTTTCTTCTAGATACATATAAAATAATAATCGGCAACAAGCCGTGAACACAGTGTCTTCGTGTCCAACGTAATCTAAGTCTTCAGGTACATACCAATCCTACGGACATATACATGACATTTTACATACTCAAATACTAGAGGTAAAATAATCATTTTTCTTAAGGAGCGTTTACGCAGCGTGAAGAACAAAAGAGCTTTGTATGAGAAGGTTAATGGGTTTGAGTGCAACAAGAGAGATTTGTTAAATCATTGCAGTTCGCGATCGATGTTCTCTGCCTATCTCATTAGAGACGTAGAGGAGTGAATTTATGTAGAGAAATATAACCCTTAAAATTATTATATAGTGAGGAGAAGGCGATCACTAACTTTTGTGTGTATGTGAACCGTGGTTTAGGAATGGCCAAAGTCATCGCAGTGATGACATTGATCATTCCCGATTCTAATCTTCCCAATGGGTCGTTCAGCTGTATGTAGGCAAACATCAATACTTACTCTTCCTAACGACTCCGCTCGTACACTTAACAATAAATCTAGTGCTTCTTTACTTGTTATTCTGTCAACTGGAAATATACATGTAAATTAATTAATTACTAAATGTTTAAAGATACCTACATAAAACCATAAAACCTATATAAAACAAAAAAAGTTTGTTATACGTTTATGTCATTTTAATATGACTTGTGTATCTATTTAGTATGACTATTAATTATTTTAGTATGACTATTCTATTTTGTATATCTATTTAGTATGACTTGTGACAGATCGATTACACTTTAAAAGTATGATCATCTGATACTTAATGAAAAAAGCAAAATTATTTAAAATTCATTGCACATCCTAATATCCATGAGAAGGCCTTTCGTTTCTTTATTTAGTTAAAGCGACAACCGTTAAAATAAAACATAAAAAACGAAAGATAATAATAGAACAACTTACATTTTTCACAAAGGAACTTTGCGTAAAACATTTTACAGATATTATTCATAAGTCCTTTATCATTTAAAATTTTATACGACAATGCCAATGCAATTAATAACAATTTATCTGCCAACCAGAGAATACCTCTTTCTTTGGTTGTAAATTTGGAGGCTAGATTTAGCAATACCTTGCATTCATTTATCAAATCATCTGAAATAAAAATTAAATTAAAAATGTTTTTTTTTTCAGAATTAGCAATTGCAAAACATTACCTACTAGGTTAATACAAAGTTCTAGACTGTAACGAAGAGAATATATTAAGTATAGTGTTTAAAGAAACATCAGATAATACGAAAATAAACTCCTAAAATACTGAATTGTACACCAAAATAGTACAGTCCCAACCCAAACCTAACCTTTGCTGTGTGTTCAGTTATATTTTGGTGTATATTTCAGTATTTTTGATGTGTATTGCATTATTTTCCATATAATATTACCATTTTGATGAAAACGATCAGCTTCACATAGCGATTTGGATATAATCTTCAAATATTTGTCATTTTTGGTAAGATCTAGTATGTACCCCATTTCATCAACTTCCATCAAAGCGATATTATCTTGTATCAAGTCACTTAGACATTCGGACGCAAATATACAGCCGGATTCTTTGAGCTCCTTGACAAGGCATTGGTGCAAAGGTTCTTTGTACCTGTAGGCGGTTAAATAATAATACTTAGGATCTATGTTTACAAAGTAGGACTTAGCCTGCAGTCTACTTTGAAATGGTTCCTTATAAAAAGAAACATATACCATCGCTTCAGCAGCTCCGGAAATTATCCAAAGTCGCATATTAGGAGCATTCGCAAATGTCCTAGTGAGCTAAACAAAATGTAGTAATAAACAAGTACTTGTGTGTATGATACCAATTATTTCCCAAATATTTTTTGCAAATTGTGTCACAGTCATCATAAGTGCTTCATAAGTGCTTCATAAGTGTAAGAACTTTAAATTCTAATAGACATGATTTTGAAGAGTGTCACTTTTACGCAGCAACGTATACAAATCATACATAGCTTATGGATTAGAGTTACCCGATGGAGTTTAGTAAAGCCTATGGCGAAGAATAACTAAAACATTCATACTCCTCATTCATACTCCTGCTGACTGACCTTCTTAATGTTTTGTTATCCAGAGGCTTAATTTTCTCCAAATAATTGCTTTTTATTTTCTCATAACTATTACGTGACGCACAAGCCACAATTTTTGGAAGAAGACATCTTTCGTAAGGCATGATTAAGAGCTTTTAGATGTTTAAAAAACGTACAAAATTATTATAAACTTCTATAAAAAGTAAAATTATATATATTTTAATAAGTTTGGGTAAATCCCCATGACAATAAAACCAAGGATAAAAAACTCTTTCATCTTTTTGTGATCATGGAACAATTTTTTATGCCAAGTGAAAATAGCGTCACGAAACCTATTTTTCGGATTCTTCTTGTGACATGGAATCTTGTCAAAAGTTGACGATCTGGTGTACAATCGTGTTTAATGTAGCTATAAATAAATATGTTTTTAATGCCAATTTGGGCTTGATTAGCTTATCAAACAATGGTCGTGAAGTGTAAGTATAATTTTTTGAAATTCTGTAATATTTGTGAGTCAGAAAGTCCCTGAAACTTATTCATGCTGGAATTTGCTGAGCCATTCTAATAGGCCCGATTTGATAGACAACAAACTATACAAACCATCTATATGAAATATTATAACTCGACCAGACGTAACACTAGATAGAACAGTACTAAATTTTCGGGTTATAATAGTCATTTATTGTAAAAGTAGGGCGTGTGTGAAGTCTATGCAATTTATTTAAATTACTTAAAAATGACGATATTCTTGTTTTAAAACTTATACACAGAAACACAATAAAATACTAAATGAGTAATATGAATTATGAGTGATAATTATAAAAGGTAAAACAAATAAAATATTTACAAACTTAAAAGTAATTAAAATAATTTACCTATAAATTAAATATATCTAAAAATTTGTCGCTATCGTCGGAGCGCAGAGTGCCCAAAATGCTGGCAGCGTTCCCCCTCTGAATAGCCAGACTAATTCTCTGGCGGAGGAAGCTACCAGCCCTGCGATCCCCACTGGACTCTTGCAGCACAAAACAAATTGAATGAATGCTTTTCGCGTTTGTGGCCGAAATGAGTTAAAATTTTGAATATTAAAATATTATTAAAAATTTATTCACTATACGATCTTTGATTTGGTAGAGATGAAAATAAATTAGTGGAAATAAACAGCAAAAAAGTGATATAAGCACGTAGCTAAAGTCTTTACTTGTGTGCGAGTATGTATTAATCAGTCAATAAAAATAGTAATCGAAATTGAATGAATATTGCACATCTGTTTTTAAACTGTTAAATCGGGCTAAACTATAAAACTGTTGAACTAAAAAAGGGGCTATTATAATTACGAGTACCAACTGGTAAAATTATCTGTAGTTTAAGTGGCCGCATTGACGATGGTGAATAAACATGTCTGTTAAGGGTAATGACGATTTCATAGTTTTTTGGTAAATTCGAATTTAAAACAAGTTTCAATGAATAAAAATGGTTTATTAATTATTGTAATGCCATAACAACTAACTCTTGCTTAAAAAAACTAATTCCTCTCTGTGAAACAAAATATAATAATGAGTTATTACGGCACAAGAAAGTCAATCTTAATCTCTCCATAAAAAATACCTATTAGCACTGGAGAACAGATTTAAAAAAAAGCTACTGCTTTTCTGAATGGTGTCAGAACTAAAATTGCAAATAAGAATCTTTTCTCCTAATATTTGAATATTCTTATAAACTCTTCTGCCATAGTCAGCCTACCGCATTCAAATATATTTTGAGTTATAAACATTACATACTATCTCATCGAACATAAATATCATTGTTTATCATAATCTTTGTTTTTATTTATTACTTTATTTCTTCTAACAATTTCTCCATCATCTCTACTTGAGATTCTGATATTTCTATTTCTGGTGAATCGGTATTTTCCAGCTCTGTGCCAGAAGCATTGTTTATTGTCTTAGGCAATATAGTTTTGGTAGATTCAGGTTGATTCTGTTTTTTGGATTGTTTAGTAATTTTTTGCGTTGTGATTTTCTTTGTTTGTGTATTTATTAGGGGTAGTTTGTCGATCTTTTTTGGAAGACCTAATTTTAAAGCAAACTTCTTTTCAGGAATTACAGTTTTGTCAGCTTGCCTCTTAACCAGTAACTTTGACACCTTTTTTTTCAACAGCTCTAGTTTTTCTCTCCCAATTCTAAGATCACTTAGCAACGCTGTTTCGGTTTTAGCTTTAGTTCTTTTACGTGTATCTGGTATTTCATTTACTATTTTAGGCGAGTATTGGCTATCGAGCAATCCCTGCGATTGTCTTTGCTGTAAATTTATTCTCTGGATTTCTTCTAGGTTGGATTTCATTAATTTCATTCGTTCTTTTCTTTTGGCATGAATTAAATTTGCTTCATGGCCAAATATTTTTACACTCGGCTTTTTTTCAATTTTTTCTAGTAATGACGACGACAGGCTTTGTAGTTCGTTCGAATCATTTTCCATTTGTTCCTGGACAAACTCCGAATCCACATTTTGATATGTTTCTTGTGATTTGTAATCTTCATCTAATTCTTGTATACTTATTGATTCAGATTCTTCCTGAAATTCATAACAATTATTACTTAAAATCATTTAAAATCTAACTAAACTAAGCATCCGTGTACCCCGCCGCAATCAAAAAGGAAGTGTGTATTCACATTTAAGCGTCATGTGGAGGAGGACCTGCGTACCTTCTTCACTGCACTCACATAATAATAAATGTTTTTAGTCGATCTTTTATCATTTATCTACGCAACATGTCCACATCATAGAAATTTAGCTTTTACTAATTTAAAATCAGATAGGTATTATTTTAAAACATGAATTACGAACGTTAATTATTTCTTCGCAGGAAGAATGGAATGAGTCATAAATGGTGCTTTCTTCTTCTTCTATTTTCGTTTCTTTTTCTTCTATTTTTTTAGTATCTTCATCTATTATTACTTTGGGCTTCATTTTGGGTCTGCTGGGCTGACGAATCGGGCTCTTAGGTCTATGAGTTCTTTTCAGCAATATCTTTCTGAAATATATCATTAATTCAGTCCGGTTCTGGCATTTAAAAAAGTGTGATTTTCAAATACGTACATAATTTACAGTCGTTAACGGTGAGGGAAAACATCGTGAGGAAACGTGCCTATACCTCCAGTCAGTGCCTGAATACGTCGATACGTTTCTTTACCTATCACGTTGGGTGCTGTCTATCTAGTAAACTCGGGCTTTCAATTGTTCATACCAACATCCCTTCGAAATTTCGATTATTATAATTGCTTGTATACCTTATCATATCCGCGGGAGTGATAGCGTGTTTCGGGCACATGCAACCTTCTATAATTTCTTCACCCTTCGTTTCTTCCCACCAGGGCCTGCCAGTAAGACTAAAAACGCAAATTTTTGAGCGTATAATGTTGCATCGGTCAGCTTCTTTCAGGCTCGTGAAGTAATCTTCCATATGCTCCTGCCCTGAGAATCGAGCAAAAAGTTCATTCACGTTATTTATTACTAAATCAGTTTTAAAGTGAAACAATATTCTAAAATAATTTTAACCGATATTTTGATTGCTGACATCAAGCAGGTACAAATAATAAATTAGTTTTCGAGCGACCGGAGACCAAGACAATGTTCAGAAGATGTTTATCTTTCAACTTAAAACTATACTGAAATGTATAACGATCGTAACGCATAACGGCTTCATTTAATATCTACATATAATCCTAAAGACTGGTAGAGAACACTGTTGTCACTCTGGCTCCTGCATATCTAAAGAAATCGCATATGCTATGACACGATGCGTGTGTTTGCACTTAAATGTATGTCTTAGGATAAAACAGTGTTTTCCTAGAGGTCGTCCTAAGAATGATGTATGGGTAAATATTTATTTATATCTTCTTCGCAGACAGTATTAAGTATTATTTTTTTAATAAATATATTAATTATTGCGTTACCTTTTGACATGGCGTGCAACATCCTGGCTAGATCAGCCTCCTCCGCGGCGGGCATAATATATTTCGAATAGACATATTTCTCACTTTCCTGTAGGTATAACAAAAATGTATGCAATGATATCCAATTGCACAATTCTAAAAAACTTAGCATATAATAATAATGTTGTCTTTGATTGAGTTGTACAATTGTAATTAAACACCTAATGAATGACGTTTTACCTAATTTAAGATCTCTTGTATGCTTTTCTATTTTATACCAATCGTAGTTTCGCAATCTCGAAAATCATTCCGAATATACTTTTTACTTTATATAATTTTATAATATATAATTGATTTCCCTAAATCTATCATCTCGTTTAGATTTGTTCTTTCGTTCGTTCACACACTTTGTTCACAATTTTAACTATGCTAGGAATGTTTATTTGAAGTGTTGCACATGTAAAACCAAAAAAATATTCTTGTACATTTTAACCGTATAAAAGCTTCCTAAAAAAGTTCATACCTCTTGAATATCAATGAAAGACTCGAGGGCCATCGCCAAATGTTCTGTTCCTAGTTCTGCATGCCCCTTTTTCAGATGCAACTCCCCGAGCATACGAAGAGCTATCCCTAGGTACCGTTTCTTCCCGTTTTCAATGGCCAATTTGCCCATCTCGGTTAGTGTCATAGCCGCCTTCGCATATTCGTTAGTTCTTGGAAAACCACAAAGGAAAAATTACATAGATAAAGATTAAATATTCGAGGAGGGAATAAATCGTGAGGAAATCTGCCTATTTCTAGAAATAGGCAATAGTCACTACCAGCTACGCTGCATATTGATATACAGTAAATAGTACCTTTTGAATGACCCGAAACCATTACATTTTCTACCTCTTAGATAATTGCATTAATTTTTATAACAAGAAACTTTGTCTTATCTATCAGTGCAGACATTTAATATGATATGGTATTTTATATGTATACTAGGTATAAATGAGACGATACCTTTTATACATTTCTGATAAATGCATGAGAGCTTCACAAGCGCCGTCGAAATTATCATATTTTCTATAGATTTCTAGGGCCACTAAGAAATTTGGCTCCGCCTTGTCATACATCGGAGAAGCCAGTCTCCCCAATCCTATCTCTATATTAGCATCGGCAACCTTCTCTTGTAAATCACCTGTGAAAAACATTTGGTTAGAATTTCGGCTTATTTAAGTTTATTATTTCAAAAGACCGACAAAAAAACGCTACTGAATTTTTTAAATAAAATAATGCATAGTTCAATTGCAATAACATGCCGATAAAACGGCGACTGCCTTTAGTCATCAGACATAATGAAAAGAGTTAGCACGCTGAAGTGGAGTTGGGCTGGTCACGTTTGCAAAAGGACTGATGGTCGCTGGAGCAAAAAAGTCCAAGAGTGGAGACCGCGTCTCAGTAAACTAGTGTGGGGCGCCCCCCCGGCAAGGTGGGTAGACGACCTGCGCAGGTTGGCTGGCATCGAATGGATGAGAACGGCCACTAACAGTGAGAAGTGGCGTCATTTGGGGGAGGCCTATGTCCAACGGTGGATTGATACAGGCTGATGATGATGATGCATATAGTCGAAGAAATGTTCTTAAGTAAACAATTTATTTATTTCCATAAATGTACAATAATGTCCTAACAGGAGAACCTTTCGACACTATTGGAGTAACAATAAAAAAAATTAACATAACGTAACAACACATAACAATAAAAAAATGAACATAACAAAACAAACAGAGAGATTAACTCATTTCGTAGCATATATGTATAGCGCATGGCAACCCTCTTAAAGTCAGGTCACAATATAACTAGGGCAAAATAATATTACTGCAATTGAACCCTTCAGACATTCTTATTTTTTGGTAGTATCTGCTTCGACGAGAACTATGCAACCTCTTAAAAATTGTAGTAATTATTATATTACATTGACAAATACGAACAGTATTATTCAAGAAATAAGTACATTATCAACGTCCAGATTCGAAAGAAGAAACGCGAGGTTTTAACTGCACAGAACTGCACGTCATCGTCTGAGTAAAAGATCTACAATACTCACACTCCATCGCTCTTCTCTCCGCTTTGAGGGCTAAAACAATGGACCTATGGTAATTAGTATCCCGAAGCTCCCTCGACTGTTGCATATAAATGTTGCAAAGATACCAAGATACTATAGTCGACAGTTTCAATTGCTTATTCGCTTCAACTAGTCCTTCAAATTCGTCATGGTCGTATAAAATCCAGGGCTGTGAAGAAAAATAAACAAATATGAAACAAACTGTTCCTGAAACTTGAAACTCAAGATAATGATTTATCAATTTGATTTTGTTTTCTTGGTTCCATTATTGGATAAAAAATGCTGCCTGATCACTTTATTTTTTTAGGTTTTCGCTAATTCGTATAATTTCCGAGGAAAATAATCTAGAGAATTAAAACATGAAACGGTGCGGGAAAACAACGTGAGGAAATCTGCTTAACCCTCGGGGTAGGTAATAGCTAGTGCCTGTATATGGCGATACAGCTCACTGCCTATCTATCACATTGGGTGCTATCTAGTGAAACGCGGGCTTCGAGGGACCCATAACATGCATTCGGAATTTTGGATGTGGGCACACAAGGCCACAAAAAAAAAATGGGAGTGTATACATAATATTCTTGTGAATAAACTCTATGTGATTAAAGACAATAAATACGTGATAATGAATATGATCATTGACACATTATTATTTTTACCTTTCCTGATGCCATCGATCTAGTTTCAATGAAGAGTTTCAATGAGTCATTTGTGTCGACCACCCCGACTGAAACAAAAAAGGGTACGGAAATTGTTATGTTGTGCCTAAATAGCAAATTACAAATATTTAAAAAATATAAACTGACTGAAAAGATATTAAATTTTAAACCAAAAATATTTGTACACCAAATTAATAAACCCAACCCTAAAATTACCGTTGTTGTCCGTATAAATATTTTGGTGTAGGTACATTAGTAGTATATGGACCGATGACCTGAAAAAGGTCGCTGGTAGTGGTTGGCAGAGGGTCACGAGTGATCATGTTTTGTGGCGTACTCTTGGGGAGGCCTACGTCCAGCAGTGGACTCACATAGGCTGATTGATTTATTGACATTAGTAATAGGTCGTGAAGAACCAGACTGGAAAGCAGAAGAAAAATTTGGTATTATTATTTTTCAAAGAGCAATAATTAGTTATTATACTTTTACTCACACTTCTCATACAAGAACTTAGCAAAGTAGAACTTGCAGATATTTGCGAAGCGTCCTCCATCAAAATCGATTTTTTCCGCCAATGCCATCGCAGCCCAAAAGAGGTGCTCTGCCAGCCAACTAACCTCCTTTTCGCGATCACCAAAAACACGCGCTAATTTTAACAATACTCTGCCCTCACCCAGAACATCACCTAAAAACATAAAATAAAAGTTGCATTATGCAGCGATAATTTAAATAGGAGAAACTTCTTTCGACCACCAACTTTCATGCAAAATGAAAGTGTCATACAATAAAATTTCGACTATACAACAAAACTTCGGTATAACTACCATGAAATGATAAGAAATGTTCAAGCAAAAGATCTGGCATGCCGTTTTACTACTATTTTTGGATAGAAGTATGAGTTATACTTAGACGCAAGCAATTTCTTCATTTGTTCACGTACCATTTTGACGATGTCTGTCAGCCTCGGCAAGAGACTTTGCTATTTCAGCAAGATAATCGGGATTTGTCGTCAAATCTGCAATCAATCCTTTTTCGTTATCTTCTATCAGAAATTTGTTCAAATCCATAAGATTTTGAAAAAATTCGGCAGCGTCGTGATATCCGTCTTCGTATAGTTCCCACACATAACTTACATGAAGATACTTCATTTTCCTACAAAATGAACGTAACGTATAGAATATTATGGTATAGTATTGTACAGCCACTTTAACGTTCAACAAATTCACATAAACATATAAGACAAAAGTATTAATGAATATATTTATCGGCTTTTATGATTTTTTACCTTAATTAAACGAAGTGTGATTTGTATTATCACACGCCAATAATTTATGAATTTTGGAAAACAATAGAATCCATGCATACGGTCCCCGAAATAACGGTAGTGAAATATCTCAAATATACGTACTTATGATATTATAGGTAGTTTTTGAACAAGATTTTAAAATGAGACAAACATTTAGCACAATATTCTTGTGATGTAGTTACAAGTTAAGTTTTCATCGTAGCAACTACGGAATTACTGAGTTGGAATGTTATTCAGAGAATTATCACCTAACGCGACAGGTGATAAACCATGTACCAGAAATGGTCATTACCTATTCTAGAAATCAGGTGGGTTTCCTCACGAAGGCTTCCCTCATCTTAGTACAAGACTTCATCTTAACGAGACTTTAATACATTTTGTTTCTTGTCAGAAATTCCTAAAGTGTAATTTTCTTACCTCATGACAGACTTCTTGTCCATTATTTCAATGTTATTCCGGAGGTCCTCCCGAAACTTTCCTTGTCTCTTTTTGGTCATGCACGTGTACAACGGAGGCAGCCTATCCGCATTGTGGACGAATAACGACGTATTCGACATGATTTTGCAAAATATCTAACGACTAAGACAAGACTCTTTATCTAAAATTGTTAATTAAAGGTTTATACTCCCAAATATACTTGGTGAACAGCTATGAATAGAGTTTTCTCTACTTTTAAATGCTTTTTAAACGCTTTAAATTGATCTTCTTTCCAAGTTATAAAATAATCGCAGCAAATGTGCTGGCGAAATCATTTATTTCAATGTAATGAACAATGATTGTCAGTTATATATAAGTTTCTTCATACTAGAGGACAGTGTTTGGTTCCCATAAAGCTCATAGTATGGCAACAAACTTTTAATATACATACATATTCAGCACAAAGACGAATATGCAGTTTAATCTGTAATATTTTATCATGACTTGCAATTTACGAATCTAGCTATAAACCCGAATGGATGGACATTGTTGGTCATTTTATTATATTATATTTTTGTATTGATTGTTCCCAACATGTTGTAAGATGCGACTAAGAAACTAATGCTCAGTATTTAAAAGTTTGTCTTCTGCTACCATTATGGACGCAAATATGTAAAAACATTTGCTTTAGTACCCATATCAATATTTTTAACATTGAAATCAACTAGAAAAGGCATGAAAGGACCCAAAACACAATTTATGGTGTCAATTTCCGTTTATTTGTTTTTCTTTGGAGACTCCCTATACGAGAAGGCATAACTTTTCCACTTGTCAGCGGTTAACTTATGATAGCCAGTTTCTGAAGAAAATTGGTCTCCAAGCCATCATGCAACAGAAATAAAACTAATAAGATAGGCCATAAAAAATAACAAGCTGCTTTTTTCTCTCATATTTTTTTATTCACGCATCTTTATTTTATTTCGCATCAACACTTAGGTAGCCCAAAGAAGTTTCCATGTATTTTTATGAATTGACTTTATACATATGCTCAATTGTAGTGCTAGACACATACAACCATTTTAAATTGTAGGATCACTTTTAGGTTGATCTGGAATATTTCGAAGATCCTTTCATCACTTTTAGAATGTTGTTGGGATCAATATCATACACATTTTAATGAATAGTTCCAAGGGTACCTGCATGTCATTATAACAAATCTTAGATCAGAGTTTTCTAGCTAGCCTCGAAAATTTAAACATGGTTCAACTCTGTTTTCTTAGGCTTATGATTAGGTACAATCAATCAATTAAATTCCCATATAATGTGACTCGAGAGAGATCATATGAGAGATGATTAATTGTGAATATTAACTTCTGTTTTCAAATCCCCATATATTTACTGTCACAACATCCAAACCCTTCCCCTCGGTTTATGAATTAATTCTTAGAAGCATTAGCACCACCAGACTTTTTCCTAGACTTAGCCTTATCGGGAAGCTGGAGAATGTCTTTTAAGGGTATGCTGCTGAGTGAAGCGTCATCTAGGCCTCCTAACACAATACCTAGGTTTTTTACTTCATTAGAAATCTCTTCTTTTCTCACTGCGTCACTAGTTTGCTTCTTCTTGTTTGAAGATTTCATCGCGAGTTGCGTTTCTGAAATATTAGGTTGGATAAGTATTCATTGCTTTTCTAAGTTTTATGTTATGTGCTTAGTTGTATTCTTATTATCTTATTCTGCTATAATTATGTATCCTATTTGCATCGATGTAAGGTTCATGATATATTGTTTTGTATAATGTAAAATAATTTAATGTACAATTTTATAAGCCTTTTGATAGTATCCTATGGCAAAATAGCTGTATATTAATATATGGTTGATTCAACTGTAGATTTTTTCAACAATGAAAAAATCTAAATGATCTGAATAATTATGATTGTAGATATTGGCACACATTACTCTTTTTACGAAGAAAAAAAATATTTTCTGTTTAAAAGTATAGCACAATTCTATTCATAAAAAAATTCAGTTAAACATACTTCGCTTGATATTCACTAAAAGTGGCATTTCAAGACTGTCTTAACTTATAAATTAAATCACATGTAGGAAGGATGTTCTGACTATATAAATATACATTTAAATTTTTACTCTTAATTTTGTTTATAAAATCGGACTATTATTTTTTATTTTCACTATCCAAAGTCTGCGTACATACATACTTGAGGTACATTGAACTTCTTCTAGGAACATCAGCATTGAAAAAATATCACATTATTATATTCCCATACATATAGTTAATCTGACTTAGCTAGTCCAGTACGCGATTTTAACAGTATACCAACCATCACCAAAAATTGCCACTGTGGTTTGTCTGCCAAAGTTCAAGAATTCAAAAAAATTAAACATAATCCGAATTTAGCGGATATATGTTGTATAGTCTGGCTAACGAAAGTAGATACTGAAAAAGCGCGGTAAATTTAAAATATATTAGCATTGCAACCCTACAAAAAAAAGAAAGTCGGAACAACTCACTTTGATACTTTGACATTTATTTTTATTTTATCCACTAGATGCTTGCAATTTTGTCCGCGTTATGACGTGATTAAAAGTAGCTTATATAACTTGTTATCTCTTTATTAACTCCATACCAGACATCACACGGATACGTCACTCTATTGTAGCGTATTAAAGGAACAAAAAGAACAAACAAAAAATAAGTAAAACGAATATGTAGTTACTTAATTTAAATAAACAAATATCAAGACATTTTGACCACAACGAAACATCAACAACACGCCATCTTGTTGCGTCAAAAATAGGGATACCCTTCACTGATTCTGATTTTACCAAATTTTTCGGAAAACAGCCAAAAATTAATTACTTTAAAATAAAATTGCCAAGTTTTTCTCTACCTAATTAGTTAAGCTATAGTGTACCTAATTTCTTAAGCTATTTATTAGACCAACGTAAGGCTTAGTGTAGCTCTTGAAATGTTCCAACACGTACATACGATACTTATTTTCGATTAACCCAATTTTAGCTGACGTACGAATTTTTCACTCTTTTTATAAAATGTAAAAAATGAGTTTGTTTTAAAAACGCCTTTTTGGAATTAATTGTTCCTAACTACTTTCTGCTTAAAATACCCCAAATTGTTGGTAAATGTCCGATGGTAGGAACACTTTAGTGTTGTCATATAAAAAGTTTTCAAAACATGCAGTATCTACTTTCGTTAGCCAGACTATAGAAATTGATATTTTTACTTGTTTTGTTGTTCTGGTAAGGTTTCAATCATGTCTACCGAACCTCTACAACAAATTATTTATATAGATATAGAAAATATATTTCATGTACTTACGTTTATTACTAAATTTTACTGAGCGATGCTAGCTATCAACCTTCAACTAGTCCAAACAAATATAATCACAGACTCTTTAATTCTGCTAGAAGTAAAACAAGATTAACTATAATAAACTAATATTGTCTCTGCGATTTTATCCACCCATAAAGGGAACAGAGCCTTCAAAGGTGTATATAAATATAGTTTTTCATTCGTCTATCCCAACTCGATTAAGAACCTCAATTTCCTTACCCCTATTCATTTTAAGACTCATCAAGACAACAACTGTAAAATAAAGCCTCACTGGAAATTGGCTTCCTTCCAAATAACCCTAATTTGCTGCAAGGTCACTTCGGATATTGCGTCTCTAGGTTCAATAATTGTGTTTTGGTACACAATTATTTCGTATAATAATAGTTACATAATATGTTATTGTTTTAGAAGATATAACAGATCAAATAGACGACATATTAAAAAAAGAATTTACCATTAAGACTTACTTACCATGGGCTGAAATTCAAGTCATCAAGCAGGATATGCGCAGATGGCGTGCTTTGTTGAAGGCCCTATGTCTCTGATGAGGGATTCAAGGACATAAGTAAAGAAGTGACTATAAAGTACGATTAAGTATGTCTACAGGGAGACGAGCGTAATCTGTATGTATATACACATAAAGTAATTTTGTTTCCATAACTAGCGACCCGCTCCAGCTTCGCAATGGTATAAAATATATAGCCTACTCCACTATTTAATGGATGTTATTATACATATTAACCTTTCTCTTGAATCACTGTATCTATTAAAACAAACCGCATCAAAATCCGTTGCGCAGTTTCAAAGATTAAAGCATACAAAGGGACATCGGGACAGAGAAAGCGACTTTGTTTTATACTATGTAGTGATTGTGTAATGTATAATGTAAATGAAAGCAAAACAGTATGTAGGAAAAATATAACATACCGTTAACATTATTTACTTCATAAATGCGTGCTTGCCAGTCATACATGTATGAAATAATGTTTTCCTGTAAGAAAAATGCTCATTATCAATTTAATACCACACTATGCCTACAATTAGAAGCTGTTAGCGTGACCTTGTGTAGTACAGGCTTTTGTAAGCTACGAAAAATGTGTTCAGAAAAATAAAAGTTACTTAGTTATTATGTTTCTGCTTTGCTCAACTTGTATTACCTTTTTCACTTTAGTGCGGGAAAGTGAAAATTTGGAATATCAATATTAATTTACTAGTATATAGTAGTATATAGTAAAAAGAAGTATAGAGTTATATATTGAACAGTCTAACAAACAGTTACTATATACTATATATAAGGAAAATAAAACTATCAACTTAAAATAAAAAACATTGCAATAATCAATATAATATTAATATGAGCATTAACCTAAATTTACAAATAATTACTTAAATTTAATTGAATTTATAATAGCGTTACAAGATGACTCAATATTGTGAAATTGTGTAAAGAAAATACTTTAAGCCAACCATTTGTATTCAAAACACGAAATGTAATGAACAAAAGCCTCTGAGAAAGTAAAAGAAGCATTTTGCTTTTACAAACGAAAAAGTCGCTATTTTTCACACCATTTTTCGGTTTTTACGTAATATCCCTTATAATGAACGTACGGTAATGTACGTATATTTTCGTGATTTAGAAGTATGTGTGATAACTTCTACGGTTAGTTGAAACTACGAACCTAGCCTGTTATTTGGAACGGTATACGCTAATATATAATATCGCTTGTCTAATATTTAATAATTCGCCAAATTGTTCCGCCTTGCTGAGAACAAAAAGGAGTATGCAGAGCTGACTGCCAACCTCCACTAGTTGGAGAGGCAATCTAAGAAGAAGAAGAATTTAGGTTCAATGTGGTTATAAATGAATTCCTTTGCAATCTCCTGTTAAACCTCAAGGGACATATTCGAGATATTAACGTTTATTTTACGTTTTACGTGATTTTTAAGTTATAGATATTTTAAGAAAACAACAATCATTAAAACCAACTTTTCAAATATTATAGACCAACATTTAGTTGTAAATGGCTCATAATAACAATCGTTGAGCTATAAAATTATATGGAACAACTAAATTAGGCTTAAAATAGTCCTAGCATTTCGTAAGAACATTAACGTTATTTAATTATGCACTTCTAGCTTTGCACACACTTAACTAATTTAGTTTAATAAAACATTCACGAAACGCGCATTCATATTTTAAAAACAACTGCAAATTTCACTGTTTTAATTACCATCTTCTCTTACTTTGTGCTAACTATATTACTTAAGAGAATTATACCTCCCTTGACATGCATACAAAAACGTGAAAATAATCTCATGCTTAAAATGGAACTTTTCTCTCATATTTTCTCCCCAAGAGATATTTCAGTAACTAATATAATTGTATTCTTTCTTTGAGACTTACTTTTTATTCTCATTAAATTAGTTCGAGGTCCGTCTTGGAATAGGTACTAGCTGTCTAATCAAACGTGGCTTTTAGTGACTAAAGCCACTCAGATCTTTCAGTATCCCCAAGGATATAACATACCTTACCTGACATATTCATAACAACTTGGTTCATTCTATCACAGATATAAAAATATTAAACTAGTATTGTGTACTTAACTTATATATCATTCTATGGTATTGTGTTTATTTTTAATGTTTAAGATTACGATAAGGAATTAATCGATCTTTCTATTTCATTATTTGTAAACACAGATTTTTTAATGCCACATAATGGATTCTTTTATATTTTTCTGCCCAATATCCAATGTAGTCAACAATACCAGTGGTAAAGTTTTTGTTTTCGGAACGGTCCTGCTAAGTTAGCTATACTTTTTTCAATGAACTAATCACTCAATGTCGTACTGGTTCGGCCTAAAAGTAAACTTTGGTTGAGTGACGAATTGCCTAGTTCTTTTTGTGTGACCTTGGTAAGCAGTTATTGGAAAGCTTTGAACCATGTAAGAGATAAACATTTACAACTTATTATGTTTTTCTTTTCTATTAATATTGTATAACGAGCATAGTCCATAATGGGGTAGAGGTACCAAAATATAATAAATAATACGTATCTGTGTTTACGTATACATATATGGTGTACGTAGGTATACACAAAGCCTTTCAATAATATATGGCTGTATGACACCCACTTTTTAATTAGCTTGTTGCTTTACTACATCTTTTTTAGAATAAATAATTGTAAATAATAACTTAGAATAAATGCAGTTTAAACGTATCCCCAAAAAATATAAACCATTACTTTCTTTATTAGTGTATATATCACAATCATTTGATTTTTCGAGTTTTTTGGTACACCTACGAGTAGGTACGTTGTTAACAAAATAATAAGGTAACCAATCAAATAGGAAAGTTTGGTACGCTAGTGTGTAGGCACCTTATCATTTTCAGAGAAAATTTGACACCGAGGCCACAATAAGTGTCTCCTAGATAAATTTATGGCCACCCTTGTTAAAGGTGCCGTATTTTCTTTTATTTTGATAACAAACTAAAAGCTGAATAATTGGGCAGGAAATCAACAATTAGAAGTTAAATAAAATAACGGTGCTAACGTTAAAAATGTCAATCTACATATACTCATCAGAATCCTTTTACTAATATTTTTACTATTAGCATGATAGCTCACAAAAAATTACCAGGCATTGACTATTGCCTTTTCCAAGATCAAAACTGATTTTCTTACAATGTTTAACGTTATCGTAGAAGCGATGTATCTATCTATTTATATCTATACTTTCTTACTTATAAAAACACAAAAATATTCACTATACAAATTATTATAACCAAGCATTGCGTGCCAAATTAATTTAATGTTCAGCGCAAAGCCATTGCAACTAAGCCTCTTAATAATAAGTTGCATTAAAAGTTTTGTTATTCATATCACGCCCGAGCTTATTCCACTCCGCCCTCCGAACAATAACTTTTGCAGATAACACTCCTGAAGAAAGTCACCATAATGACTTGATATTACGGGACTAAAGCTCGAGGGAGGTGCGTTTAATACTTTACCTTAGTTATCTGTACCATAGATTATAATAAGTGTGAACTGTTCAGAATAGTAGTATATAATAACGTTACATAACATATTATTAATAGTGGTTATAAAGATGTAATGCCCTTCGAACTCCAAATTCATCTTATTTCTTACTTATTCAGGAGAGAAGTTAGGTTTTATTTATATTTCTAGACCTTACTGAAACCTATCCAATCACGCTCCCGTGAAATGAGACGCAAAGGTTGTGGTAATATGCATAGTATTCGTGCACACACATATTTACGTTATTTAATCCTTTTCAGTGTGGACAGAATATTAAGGTTACTTTTAGCATATATAATAATAGCATTATGAATTAGATTGGTGTCAAATTCCTAGCTCTTCATCCAGTAGATTCCATATACCTTACAACAAATTACAGGTCAAAACGGCATCTACTAAGCCGTCTTTTTACGTCCCAGGCTAACATTGTTTACAATTATATTATTTACGTAATAACACAATTATTCACGGAGAACGAAGTAGTAATTCAGAGCAGCATTTAGTATCTCAACATCTACCCTTGTTGGACGTGACATTGCTACAATTTACTCGTGTTTACGTTGACAGAATTAGAGATTACTTCCAAGGGGAATATCTGGTTACATCTGAGAAGCCAAATAGACGCAACTATTTGTGGTAGACCATTTATCTCTCACAACATTCGTATGAATTTATCACGGTAAAACTTACTAAATCGTAAACGAGGAATGTTCTGTCACACCTTGGCAAATGAAATACGGCTACCAGACAGTCGTTTGTAGGTTGAGAATAATTCGGAACGATATTAAAATTTGGAAGAGAAATGGAAACTATATTTAGTGTACCCTTTACTGCGCCTACTGTAAGATATTAAAAATATTAGAGCATAGTAATGTCTAATAATGATTTGACATGATTTAAAGCATACATTATCAGTGCTTTTCATTAAATTTTAAACTAGCCTGACCATTGAATCTATATTTCGTTCGATTAATATGAAATCTTAACGTTTCTATTAAATGATTACTTACTATATTTGGTCTTCTTTGTAACTTATTAATATAAACTTCCTTAATTTAAATCTGAACATGTATACTATTATAATTTAGCGTTCTTATGATTTCAAAGAAACGCTTTAAAATACAATTATTACAAAAAATGCGTTAAATGACTATTTGCAATCAGTGTTGGACTTAATTTGCAACGACCATATACCGTGATACACGACTATTAATCATATTCTAGCAAGTCATGTAGCTGTTGCGACTATTAAAGCATGTTACCCCTTAGTTTATCTTAAAGCATTCAATCTTTAACATACATATATATGCACGTCCTTTAATACCTTTCAGGTTAGACAGAATCTTGGAAACATAACATTTCCTAGTTCTGTTTTAGCATTGGTTCCGATGTGATGATTTTGATTTTAAATAGAACATTGGTGGCAGGTTGAAAGCCCATCGCTCAGTAGATCCAATTAACCCCTACTCCCTAAGTCACCTTCTATAACATGCTATGCAGAACGGCAGCTTATTAGCATACTATTAACGTCCCAGGCTAACACAGGATACCGGTTTAGTCTTTAACTATGACCCATTTTATGAAACCGGTGCAAGCCCAGTCATTAAAGAAAACAAAGTTATGTTTAGTATAAGTTGTCACGCAAGCAACAAATCATAGTATGCACCTTAAGCCTAATGAACATAACTTTGGTAATGTTAGAAATGCTAGATTACGTGAATAGTTTTTGCATAAGCCTGGCCTAACAAGCTTATTTATTAAACATGGGCTGCAAAATACTGTTTCTTATAGAGATTTCGTTGAGTTTTCAAAATACACTTTTAATTAGAATACCAATTTTGTATGTGCATCCAAGGTATAGTAAAACTGTTTCATAGAATGATAGTACGTTAGATAAGGTTACTGAAGATGTGAAATAATTTAAGTTAAAACATACATCAATAGATTTGAAATACTGTAAAGAGAATATTTTTTTTATTATTTATCAAAGATTTTCAGAATAGTGGATAGTAACAGTCCATTGTCAACGTGTTTAAGGACTTTTGTGACTTAAGCTCTCTATTTATTCGAGGCAATAATGGATTTGATATATAAAATATATCGAGATAATTTGTTAGGTGCCCCGTGCAAGTCCCTGGCATAAAAGAATGCAGAGCTAGCCCGTTCTTTCCAGGAGGGCGACCAAGGAACTAGAGGTAAATGTGATTTGTTGGGTTAGCAACCTGCCGCCAATGTCCCATATGACAACATATCCTTAATATTCATCTTCAAAAATGACCTTAGAGATATTATCGTGTCCAAGGTTCTGTCCACCCAGAAAGGGATTAGAGAACGTGAATGTATACGTAGTATGTTAGGTAAAGAAATAGAAAAAATGTATTCGTATTCCGCCTACCAAATAGTTCCAACGCTATTTCTATATGAATAGGCGCGGTGCCAGAAGGGACATAAATCAAAAGCCGGGCAATAAAAGTGAAGCAGATATCAAAGTCATGGTATTCATTGCTAGGTCTTATTCAAATCGAATAAATAAAGAATTGGGTGTCATGATATTTGATGAATATTCTTCATTATAAATTGCAAATTGTGAAAATGTAAGATTGTTATAGGGTATGGAACAGTGTGTTTCAGGATGTTGTAGTATGAGAGAAGATTTAGAGACGAAGATAGAAAAAAGTTTGGGCACATATAGCGGATGGATGAAAGCAGGGTTATAAAAGGTACTTATCTATAAAGCCAAAGTAGAATGTAGAGTGGCAAGGGCTAAGCCGCGCAAAACAAATAGAGATCACATTGGAAACATTCTTCTCGAGGCAGATTGTACGCAGCGTGAAGAATAGAAGAGCATGTATAAGAACGTTAATAGGTGTGAGTGAAGCAAGTGTGATTTGACAGTGTTGTTTCAGATGATGATCAAAAGTCTCTGCCTATTCCATCAGTTACGTCAATATATGTATGTATAAATTACTAGTGTATATGATTTGATATATGTGCTAGTAGTTAAGGCAAGATTTTTCGGAATCCTTAAAGGTTGGTTGATAGTCTGTCTCTGCAGTAGCAAAGTAGAGATGTAAATGTATGAACTACATTATATTCTTCGTGCTCTTCCTTCGTTTATTTTCATCCACTCGGTCCTTGAGCCCAAGTTAAAAATAATATAATTTGTATACTCCGAGGTTATAAAAAATATATCTTTTGTAAATAGTGAGTCAAGGATAAGATTAAGACGGACAAATTACCCATTAATTAATAATAAATATAACTGTCTCATTAACGTTGCTTTATCGAATAGCCAAAGTAATAACAATAAAGCTTACATATTTCAGCGTTAATTCTGTTTTTGAAACAAACACGACGACATATTTATTAATACTTTATCTATTTTAACCTTTGTGTATAAATATATTTTTTCTCAGCGATCGTATTTATTTGTATTTTTTATTTTCAAACAAAGTTTTTAGGATAAATCATCATGAAACGTTGGTCGCGATTTAAAACTACTGAGATGACAGATCATAAATTGTTGTGAAAAACGAAAACACGCTTACATAAATATATCACACCTACCTCGTTTATTACCGGAAGTTTGACAATAATATACAGTTACCAGAAATTATTGTCAACTTCAATCATATCACATATTACAAGTATTTAGTATATCTAGTGTGTAGGTGCTTCATAACAGACAGATCGGATCACACAGTTTCCGCTTTGTGTGACCACAGATAATATAATACTATGTGTGACTATATTCTTTAATTTTTTTGTTTAAACCTCATGCTATCCTTTTGTATTAGTGACAAACATGAGCTGTTTGTAATATTTGACTCAAATTCACTTAAGCTGACAACGCCAGATCCCGCCTGCCACTTACCACGTATTTTTACTCCATACCGTTATGATTCAATAAAATGATAGCCCCACAGCGTAGACGCATGGATACGTCTAAAACCAACCCAGTTCTTTGCATATTGCCAGTATCTGTTTGTAATCCCACTGCATTATGGCCAATGGTGTGTTTACACAATAAATTATTATTGTATAATACCGACATCGGGCTCTATTTTATTACACTATAAAATATGAAGATGCCCTGCAGTATTGGTATCCCGCATTACCACTTTATTCTCTGAACTGAGTCCATAATTCAGTGTTGCGGAATTCAATAACAACGTGGAGAGGAAATGGACTCTAGATTAAGAACAATGGTTCTAGCTAAACTTTTCATCCTATTTGTACAGAAATAGTCACGAAAAATAAGTTTTTTGTTTTGTATTGTATGTATTATATGTTTATAAGTAAGGCAATGTTAGGATTCTCGTGTACAGTAAAAAACCTAAATTATGTTTGAATAACACTCTTCAACAGCATGTACATGTATTCACACCTCTAGGTGCCTAAGGGCATAGCCATTGATCGCCATTGATCACATTGATCGCTACCTGAAACGATCCTGACATAATTCGGTGACCAAGTTTTAATTAGTTAGTGTTCGTAAACTGATCTATGGAGAACTCATCCGGTTTGTCACACTATCTCAATCACGCACAGGAAAGTAGTAATTTTAAGTAGAACATCTTTAAATTATGGCAGACGGATTTAACGAAAACAGTGATAATAATCATTCTAACCGACCGACTGCAAAATGTCTTAAAATCGTGAATCAAAGTTTTTGTTACATTCTCAATAAATAACATGTGGATCTTGACACTTTGACGTCAAAATTATGAACAGATTAACCAACAAATCCGTATCAACTCAGTCTTAGCAGTCATAAATAGGTTAATCCAAAACAATCGGCGCCCAATTCGTGATCGAAGGCCGTAACACGGTGGGTCAAGCGGAATTAACATGTCATTTGCCTACAGTAATATCAACAGTGCGCGCTACATTTACGAGGCGGAACACTGACCTTTGTTCAAAAATTGCCCGAGCTGTGTTATGAAATTTCAAAGGAAATCTATCGAACACATTGTAGCTTCCGTTCTAAATTTCTGACTGACGCTTGGGACGAGGTTTTATTATTTTCTATTGATACTCGTGCTGTTACATTGTTATGATATAACTGAGAATGTCGGAGTGTCTAAATTTAATCTTATGAATGAACAAAAATTTGTGACGGTAACGACAAACATAGTTACATACGTTGATTATATTGTTAATTACGATTATCAGATGTGAGCAAGCAATTGTACTAATAGTTAGTATTGTAATAAAAACGTTAAATTTCTGTTGGTGCAAGAGTGTAGCACTAAATCATGAAATACTTTTAAAGAATATCATAAAAGACATTAAGATTTATTTATTTATTTATAAGCAAAATATTTGTATTGAAAAATAACGCACCGACCTGTTCTGTCACAGAAACGTATATTAATAAATAAAAGATAATCTTTTAAATTTTCTCAGCGTTCAGTCATTTATCTTGGTTATTTCGTAATAGTCTGCAACATTTATTTAAGATGCTTTTAGCTGACTATTTAGAACGATTTACGGTCTCTTTTAATATTTTGTAGTTAACGCCTACATAAATATTAGAGCTTAAAATATTAACTAAGTAGTAGAATTGTGCAAACGCTTATTAAATTAAATATACGGATTACTATTATGACGTAAAATCTTAAACCTTTCCTAGGAAATACGTACATTTGTTCTTGAATCCAAAACATATTTTTTGTAAAATAGATAGAATTTTTTTAAAAGCGTTCTTACAACTCGACAAATGAAAAGAAATTCTAAAATATACCTTTGATTATAACATATACGCGATAAGTTCCGTTTTCTTGTTATATGAATTAAAATCGCGAATCTATCAAAAATATTTATTCTAAAATACTCTAAAGCTAATATAATGTTTGATCACATTGGGAATACAAAAAGTAACCCAATAGTTGTATTGATTGAGACAGTGCCTGATGAAAAAGGTTAAAGTACTGAATGTGCTTAGAATTTAGATGATATTAAGGTAACTTTGGCTTTAGGCTGGCGTAATCTTAAGGTGTATAGCCTTGTAAAATAAATAAAGAATAAAAAAAAAGGTAACTTTGGCTCTGGCAGTACCAACAATCGTAATGATTCTATGAATTTCTATTAAGAATTTTTGTAAGATAAGCAAAAAAAGATAGGTATATCGACTGCGTCTTGAGATATTTTTTTAATGCGACCAAGAAAAAATATTTAAAGTATATTTTTCTTATAACAATACAAGCATTAATGTTGTGGAGCTGTGTTAGCATGGTTTTGAAAATATCTTTTTAAGATATTGACGACATTTAATATATTATAGTGTTATTATATTCAAATGTTTCTCTCTCTCGTTTTATTTACATACATATATGATACAAGTAATGTACTCGTAATACATATGTACATTGAAATAAATTTTAGTGCATCATAAAACGCAAAGACCGCTTTGGCGGCCCACATTTATGACTTTATTTTACTAAAACTTCAAGCACTGACCAGACCTCCGGAAATAGACTATAGCAATAATCGAAATCTTGTAAAATAATACGGATAGAATAAATTGTTAAATGAAGTAAACTTATATACATAATAACCTACTTAAATGTCTCCAAATGTAATGTAACAATTATTGGGAATAATCACTGATGCAAATATGAACTAGCTCTATCAACCAAATTCCGACCAGCCTCAAAGTAATTATTGCTCGTCCCTGAATAAGAACCCCTCAAATAGATTTCTATTAATTTTCCAAGTATTCTAAGGAAAGTTTTACTAGAAATCGCACCCATTTTCCCAGGTAATAAATACTTGTAAGAAAGTTCAAGAGAATCCCTAACTTCTGAATTTAATAATAATTGTGACTTTATTGAGGAAAAGTGAGGTTATGATCACACCCTTTCTGTTTTAAATACAATGGTTTTGAGTATATTTCCCATTATGCAAATATTACGACGTCGCTTGCCCATAAAGTTTCATTGTTTCCCTTTTTATAGTTGTCAGTGAGAAAAAAGAACTGTAGGAGAGGTGGGTAAATAAAATATGAAACAAAAATGTATACACGGCTACGGTGAAAGTTATTACATATACAGTATGTATGAGAAAAATATTTTTCGACATATGGCCAAATTCACTCTATATAGCATTCATCACATCTATATATCCATTGTGAAACGTATCGCTGCATATTTCGTAAATGAATAATAACATTACAGGTGGCCAAAAAAAATCCATTACATTTTATATTATTTTATAGTTCATTTCATTCGAGGGTAAATTTTCCGCAATTGATATAATTTGTGTTTTTGTTATTTCAAGTAATTAATTTATTATTGTTTTCGGATGAACAAAAAATATTTTTATTGACTTCTGTTGTCAACAACAATGAAAATCTTGTGAAATTATAGCACTGTTTGTTTGTAAAATTCTCGGAATTATTGCAATCAGCATTGCGTATATTTTAAATGTAAATACTTGAAGAGGGTGTTGTTTGAGAAAGTTATCATAAATTCTGAGTTATTTTGAAATAAGTTCATTGCTTTGCTTTATTTTAGTATGTTCCTTCCACATGCATCCAAATTTCAATATTAAATGACTCAACATAAATAGGAATTACTCTTCATGGTAGATAATTACTTTTACTTACTAACGTTTTTCAGTTCCTTTGGTGGCTGGCTAAACCACGGAAGCTCCGTATCACTTTGGTTAATTTTAGCATTATTTTAGCCGTCACAGTTAATATGGATTAATTTTAATAATTCCAAGGCCATAATCTAAACAAAGAAGCATGCCATAGTTCCGTGTAACCTCCTAGTACAGGCCAGGAAGATAGACGTCGCACCTTCGACCTTATTCAGTAGGAAATAAAGGACATGATAAATGAAACAACATCCGTACAAAACCTTAGCGTATTGATATTCTCTTAAACAGAAGATTCGTATATGACTATTTGTATGACAGGTGCTTTCTGTTGCGCGGGTAAAGGTGCTGTGATGTCTCGGATGACAGCCTCCACTGCCGCTTCCCACTCCAGCTGCCTTTTCTCATTCATACCTTCTTTGCCACCACCCATTCGAGGCATTGTGACCTGTAAACCAATGGCTCCATAAAATAAATATATAATAACAATAGGTTTAATAAAGGTGACGTTAGGTGTACCTATAACCGCCGAGAGTGTTTGAGAAGATGTATGAATGTCAATGAAACGAAAGTGGTCTGTCAGGATCGAGACAAATGGGGATCCGTGATCTCTGCCTACCCTTCTACAGGGAATCAGGCGAGATGTGTATGTATGTATGTAAGTATGTTAAGTTGGTAAAGTATCAGCAAGTATTGCACCATTAATACGAGTTTCAACCGATTTATTCACCAAAGCAAACCATCAGTAATTAACCAAACAAAAATTATAATTAATAAGACTAAGAATCAATTTGAGCGAAAGGGATTTGGTGGTTGACGTTTGGTATGCCTTTTTGTACTAAATATATTATGTTTTGAATTTCCCTTAGGTTCATGCACTCACGTGTAATTGGGTTTTGTACTAAAAACAACGTTTTATTTTTGTAAGCGTCTCATTTTCTTGTTTTTTATGAACCTGTCCTGAGTGTCTGAGAACGGAATGTTCCAAATTGTTATGTCTCACGGAGAAAGACGAAGTCGCAAATAACATTCCAAAGAATGTTTCAATTAAAGCGGGATTGTTATTAACGCACAACGCAATGAAAGAGGTAATTTATATCGCTTTTCTATTAAATGAAGAAAGCAATCATTGCAGTTTATTCATGAATCAAGTTTTGTATCAATAGCAGGTAATATCATCTATATAAAAATAGTACAAACAATCTAGCATTGCTAAAATTATTCCGTATTTTACACCAAAGAAATAATCGATTATCGAACTTATTTCAATATGATGTTTCAATTCTTACAGTATTTTTTCTAAGCCTAAATATATTTAATAGAATTCGTAATAAAATTGACGTATCGATTTAAAGCAGTTTATAGAGCAGTAAAACTAAAGGAAATAATTGAACATAGAACGTTGGATCGTCTTTACGTTTCACAACAAACAAACTTCACATTTGATAGGGCACTTGGCGTGTTTAAACAAATTTACGATTTCTCGTCACTTCTACGTATTCGTAGGAAGTCGACGCAAAAATATTCTCAACATGACTTTTATTAAGCTTTTATTGTTGTTTTCGCCGCAATTATTACGCGTCTTATTCGAGTGTTTATTTTTGTCTCAAAAGTTTTATTATTAAATTCATTAGGATTCAGCGGTACATATTTCAGTTCAGTTCATTTTCAATGTCGTTGAAGAGCAATTTAAATTTCAAATTTGAACATTTAAAATTTCAAAATATGATATCTAGGTCGCGTTTGTATATCCGGAGAAATTTTACAATTAACAATATTTACATAAAAAATAATAATTAAATAAATAGAAGCATAAAGAACATACTCACAATGAATACCAATCTTTGATTACAAACATTTGTGTTCCTTATTTTTAAATTACTTAAGATGAAAAGGCTCCGTGCAAATTGAGCCACCAATATTTCCCACTAGACGCCAGTGACACACTGTTTGCTACATTCCCGCATCTATAAACTAAATTAGCGCATAAATTTCCTTAATCCGAAACACGCCTACAAAATTAGATCTGTTTATGTAACGGGGCACATCTGCTAAAAAATCTGTCAAAGAGTTTCACTGATGTGCCGCCCCATCGCAAGCATCCCAATTTATTCTTCCCAAACGAACACTTAAGAGTGTCAAACGCTACTATTTAAAAACTTCTCAGAAATACCTCGATGAGACACTCGGTGATTAATGATTGTGACATAGCCAATTATTTTTAAGGAGGAATATGAGTGTTGTTTGTTCTAATTTGTCACTTCACTCTAACATTACTACATATTATTTTATTTTTATCGTAAGCTTCTTTGTGTGTTTCATTTACGCTAAATTCGTTTTGTGCATTCAAAAACTTTAATTTTATTCTTAACTTCTTAATATTATTTGTTAGAAAATTTGGGCGGTATTACTTTTTGTGTTTTTCTTTTATAGTTATTACAGACAATTTATTGGAACCCTTTCTTATCTTTCTTCGGTTTCTGAAATGTTTAGCTTCACTTTAACGTCGGACGTATATTGATTACCCAATAAGAGAGGAAAACTACTTTCAGAAAGTGGTTGTTCGTCTTAGCTTCAAAAGGGTTGTTAGGTTTAAATCATTGATACCATTAGTAGTAAAATGCGGTAAATAAATATTTTGTATACCCATTCCGTGTAAGTGACGATTTACTAAATCTATATAATGATCGCTTACTAAATATTGAATTAAATCTAACAGGTTATATAATATGTTCATATATATCTCAACCTATCCTTGATAAAACTCATTTATCAGAAGTCGTTCATTTGGGCGTGTTACCCTCGGAAAGTAATATAGGAACGAATAAATTTAAATACATATGTCACTGTCAGCGAAGAAAAACATGTAATTACGAAAGCCCTATCACTTTTCGTGTCACACGTCAGAGATTTCTCACACAAAGTAATTTTCTGATCTAGACAGACAATTTAATAACGCGAGACTTTATAGTATTTGAACATTGAATAAAATATAACGAGTTCATAAGTTATCTTTACATCCTATATAATAAGAATTTAGTACTGACTGAAGGGATGTAAATATTTTTACTTTTGTACTCTTTACAGAAATATCATTATTTACACCTAAATGTTTTTAATTAGTGTGTCAAACAATTATTTACATCAAGAGAATCTTTTACATATAAGTCATTTAAAATTAACCTTAAGCAAATCCTAAAAACCTTTGCTCACTTACCACTGTCAAGACTTTTCTCAGATCACTATGAAGCGCAGATACATCGACGCCTCGCCCTGCATCTCCCAGTCTCCTCAAAGTATCCGCTAGAGGTCCTGACAGTGCCCTGAGCTGCTGCCAGGATCTGGCATACTGTCTCCTCACCAACTCAATGATGGTGGAAGTCAGAGCTAGTCCGATAAGGATGTAGACTGTGCAGAATAACATGTATTCTGGTTGTTCTGTAAATATAAGGTATATATTTCAAAACTAAAGAACTAAGAGCAGTTTATGTCTTGAAGTGCTTTAAAGAATTATATTGAGAGCTCGCATTATTTAATGTAAACATTTTTTAACTAAAAGTCGGTTAAAAAAAATATTTTTATTTAGAATACAATATATGACAAAATAAAACTAAATATGTACAAATTAAAACATAAGAAAATTTAATCTAACAAAAAGTAAATACACATTGGCACTAGTGTTCCGAATTTAGCACCCAGAAGCAAAAGCCCCCAGCACACTAGCTAAAAAATATAACGATATCTATATATATAGTCGGTTAAAATATAACGATAACTTTAACATATTCCAATAAAAAGCCAGATTGATGCTACATGTCGGAAATATGTCAGAGATCCTAACACGGTTCCTGTGTTACGTTCTAACTAAGAAGAAGTTACAACACAACAATACTAATTCCAAGTATTAACATATCAAACAAAGCTACACGAGAAGATAGATCAAAGAAATGGCCGAAGGGAATCCAACGAATTAATCTGCGTAAGTAGTCAGTATCTGTAAAGGGTATATCGACGAACTCATTTTACACACTGTTGAAACATGACTTTATTAGTAACTAAAATCGCTTATACAACAAGTTTCAAGCATGTTTAAGCTTTATAAGACAGTCAAATTGCATTTATGAATCATCCCCTGAATTAATGAATCAGCCTAATGCAGATCACTTCTACGACGTAGCTCTCCCCAAGGATACGCCACAAAACACGATCACGATCGTGGCCCCTAGACAGCCACTAACGACGACTTTTTTCAGGTCATCAGTCAACCTAGCAGGGTCTCTTACCACTGTCGTGAAAAGTTTTTAAAGAAGTTAAAACCAAAAAAACAAACGCATTCACGACCATTAACCCTTGCGGGGTAGTCAGAGGTTCAGATTTCCGTCTCCGCAATTGCGAAGGTAGTAATTCTATGGACACCTCGAACCCACGTGTTAACCAGATAGTCAGTACTCAATGTGACAGGTGGTTAGCCAAATCGCCATTTACAAGCACTAACTATTTATTACCTGTTCGACGAACAGGCAGGTTTCCTCACGATGTTTTCCCTCACCGTATAATTCGATGCATTTCGTAAATGTGTTTTTATTACGAAAATGCACATAGAAATTCATTAAACGGAATTTGAACCCTGAACCCACTGATACAGAGCCAAGCCCCAAACAACTGAGCTATGTCGAATTTAAAACCACGTTTAAGTTAAAACCACGACATGCTTGTACAACGAATAACCTCAGTTCACTAAAAGCAACACTTACTCGGCACAATATCACCAAAGCCAATGGTAGTCATGGTGATGAAGCAAAAGTAGAAGCCGTCAAAGAAGCTCCAATCATCCTCCCACATCCTGAAGAGACCAGCCCCAGCCGAGAGGTAGACGAAGAGGAATCCCACTCCCCACACCGCGTACAGGGACCTCTGGCTTGTGGGGTTCTTTTTAGATAGTCTACTGCAACATTCTGAAAAGGGTTGATGTGTGAACTTCTATTGTTTCCATTACGTTTATATTTAATAATGGGTTTAGCTGTAACATCATGCTATAGTAAATAAAAATAAATAAATATAGTTTAAATTGAAATACGTAGGTTTCATGATTTAAAATTTTGGTTATAGCTATAGTCGAATATGAATAAAATTATGATATCAAATTCATTACATCGATGTTACTTTACTTTTTCAACACATTTTTTACATTTGCAAGTGACAAGTGACACTATTAACGTCTAAGAAAAAGAAAAGTAAAAAAGTAAGTAAGAAAAGAAAAGTTATATCCTCTAACCTTATATTACTACTGGCTTTAAACGGCTATGGTTAGATAAACTGATCACGTGGATCGAAATGCCAATTTCTCTCACATAACTCAAAATATACTTTCCACTATAAATAAATACATAATAGAAACAAGTCTTACATAAAACAGTATTATTAATACACCTACTTCATCAGAACTTACCTGGCAACGCAGGAAGATGGTTGCCAATTACGGACACTGCTGTAGCGAACACTCTACCCAGATCAGCTATCACTGTCAATGTCAACGGTATGCCTATCAAAGCGTAGGCTATGCAGAAGATACGCCCGAAAAACGTCACTGGAACTACATTACCGTAACCTAAAACAAATAGGAATCAATAACATATCAATGAAAATAAATTATGCATACATTCAAACGTACATACACATCACGCCCGTTCACGCATATTCCGCAGTTACACGCAGAAATCACGGATCCCCATCTGTCTGATCATGAAAAACCTTTTTCGCTTCATTGACACTCATACACCTTTACATCCTATTTCAATATGCTATCTATATTTTTCCTTTTTATGTCTAAAAATTACGAGTATGGCGTCTTTTAATATTGTTTAGGAGTTGTAACGGCAAATAAAATAACAAGTTATAGGTGAAATAGGATAAATATCAGAGCGCTAGTCGAAAGGTACTTTGAGTTCTATTTGATTCCCAGATTAGCACAATATCGATTGGATGCAAATCCTGAAAGTTTAATTACCTACGGACCATAAAACCTCTAAGACAGGATTTATATCGGCTAAACAACAAATTACATGTAGATCCTCAATTAAAGTTGTTGATTAGGTATTCAAAACAAGGTTCTATCTTCATATAACATAACTAATTAATAAAATTACATTGTAATATTTTGAACCTCTTTCTAAATACAGGAAAATCTATGCAATAACTAACGCTACGTTTTTATTTATTAAATTGCCTGTTTTGTAATTAAAGAATGGATTAAAGGAACGGGAAATTCTTGATTTACCGCTCTAAAGGTAAGACTTTAATAATTTATCCGTACTTAAAAGAACATTTAAACAATCTTTCGGATGTCAAACTTTTAAATAATAAAAATTTAATAATAAAATAACTGAGAACATATGTTACATGCACATATTTAATCGTTTTCAGAATGGCCAGAATCTCAGACGCATAATATTCCTTGGTAACTTTTAGTATTATAATTTTCAGTGACAGAACCTCGAGCACATTTCTTATGGTCACTTTACCGGTTGTAAAAAAAAGTGTGACTACTTAAATCTCGGTACATCTAAGTCGTTAACTCATATTCGCAGCCTTACCTATAGTAGTGAGCACAGTGGATGAGAAAAAAATAGCTTGCACTGTGCTCCATTTCTCCTCGACCGGAGGGAAATCTCCGGCCACTTGTAATGCTAAGCCTGAGTTGGAAGCCTCCTCCAGGACCTGAAATAACGTGAATGTTTAAAGGATAAGGCATTAGTTTAAGAATAATTTACGAAAGGGAACTTTACAGTAGTATTTTAAAACATAAATAAACTATTTAATAGAAGTGTCATGAAATTAGAATTTCAATCGTCTCTATTTCCGAAATAAAAATCTGGAGATAAGTACCATGATACGGCAAATAAATCGCTTCCTAACTCGCATTAGTGTAAGAAGACAACTATACCGAATCTATTACATATAATGAAATTATTATATTAATTGCATTTATACAATTACGTATACATAAACAGTCACGTTCTTTTATCCCTCTCAAGATGGAAAGATATAACTTTAGAGACATGAAATCATCTCCATTATCTCCTATTAGCATGAAAGGCTTGTGAAGTCAAAAGGAACAACGGTTACAGTTTGATAACCTATCGCCCGATACGTTCCATTTATCCTTGGTACCTTATTTGTCTTCTGCAACATGCCAGAAAGAACGACAGCTAGAACTTTATTTTAACGCCTTAACTAGCACGGGATGGGATTACTTATAAAAGTTAATAAGTATAACTATGTTCTTACTTCTTACCCTTTCATAGGCCGCCAGGTGATCACTGAGCAAATCTTTTACCCCATCACTGTCGTTATCATACTTTTTCGACAAGAAACTGAGAAAGCTCTCTCGCTCTTCTATCAACTTTTGTCTGAAAAAGTCTTGTTTTGATAACTCTGCTGGCAGCTCTAAGGCTCTGAAGACCTGTAACAATAAGCGTTATTTGTCATAGAATATGATAATTAATTGTGCAGTCTGTCTTTCTTTAGATACCCTGTGTAGTATTTAATAAAAATCTCGTGGCATATACAGGCGATCATCTCATGACAAGCTTGATATTTGACACTGGTGCTTATTTCTAGCGGTTAAGTACATGTAGTTATTACTTGTTACAATCCTGACAATAAAATCATACACAATTATTTATTTCGTTAATTTTTAGCAGAACCCTATTCATAACTAGCTTTAGTCATATAATTGGCATATAAACATCTCATTGTCATTATAAATCCTTAAAAGGACATTACAGATATATTTCTAGGTCAACAGTTCGAGAGTATGTTTGACCCAAACTCGAATTCGCTAAATTGTTTGGGGCGTCTTCTGAATTAAATTATTGGCTATCTTAGCGTTTTTACGAGCATGTGCCAAAAGCGTCGTACCCATTTCAAATGGCTGGGAACGACTGTGACCCGACTTGTTAGAGTTCAGCAAAAAGTTTCTAAAAGCAATTTATATTGAAACTGAAGAATAAACGAAACGTCCTTTGATATTACTTTTATTTTGTATAAAGCTGAGCTATTGAACTATAATAGAACTTTACCTATACGCGTGGTTTAAATAATCCTCGAATTCATGAGGATTTTGTAAAGGTATTAACATTTGTAATAGAAGGATTGGGAACTGAAACTTCTGCTTAATTTTCAGCTGGGTATGATGTTTAACAGTATGTATATGTGCGAGTACTGAGAAACAATAATTAGGTTATATACATGTGCAAAATCATTTCTATACAAGTGTATGGCGTTACTTTTATTTGGCTTACTCTCCGAAAAGGATTTAAATAAGTCTGCTCTCTGAAACAACCCCTACTTAAATGACATTCAAAGTCATGACCCCATTATTGTAAAATTAAATGGAATTTCAAATAATTCTGCTTTTAAATTATTTCAAGTGACCCTAGTAAAATAAATATAATACCTATCTCGTTACTATTCCTTGGGTTATTCTTTTTTACAAAATGCTACATTTCGCCTTATATACTAAAATCGACAATCACAAATCAACACGGTTCATTGAATTGCTACCAAGAAAATAAGCTATCAACAAAATTAATATCGTCGGCGTCTGCTACGATATTTGTTTGTAAACCTAAGGCACTGAGAACTTGCGATCGTAATGGCCTCATTCCAAAACAAAGTTCATTGGAAGTTTACTTCATAATAAGTTGCAACAGTTAGTAATCATTATGAGTTCTTAGTTCTTTGATATTAATATCTGTGAATGAATTTGTGACCTTATTACACTTTATCCGATATAGTTGTTCTTTCAATAAAGTATATAACCTATAACCGCCGATTGTGTATGACAAGATGTATTAGTGTCAATGAAGCAAAAATGGTCTGTCAGAATCGGGACCAATGGAGATCCGTGATCTCTGCCTACCCCTCTACAGGCGTGATGTGTATGTATGTATGTTTTCAATAAAGTTCATACTCATTGTGTGGCAACGGTAATAAAAATAAACAATGAACTGTAAAAGAATTTAACCAAATTGGCACAGCTAGCAGAAAAAAGGCAACTAAACAGATGGAATAATTTCAATATACGTTTTAAAACTACACAAACATTTAAAAACGAGATAATGTTAATCTTGTAAGAGCCGCGCTGTTAAAAATTCAGTATAATCAACGGAAAAGTAATTTTGTGGGTGTCAATGCTACTGTTTAGTTGTTCTAATACATAGTCTTCCTTATTGTTTTAAATAAATATCCTATGTGACTTTAATATGCTATCTAGCTTTATCTATCGTAATCAAACGTACCTATCCCTTACATTTGATATATGATTGTATCCAATACTTTGATCTTTGAATAAGAATTTTTGTCACGCACCTTCCCTTATTGCTCTTTGGCATGGAAACCTTACCACCAAAACTTTGAGATAGTGAAAGTTAACACACGCCAATACAATTAATTACTTAGATATCTCATATGATATGGGTGAGGTATACGGAAGAAACGTAGGGGACGTTTTATTGACGAGTGAATTAGAAAGGTGATATATTGAATCAGGAAGACATGAGCTGTAGCTTTATGATATGAATTTTGTTTAAAAAATTTACTTACTTACTTACTAAATATAATAATCTTTATAATTTTAGGAGTATATATATAATAAGTGTGTAGCAAAAAAGCAAAGATAAAACGAGATTTCCTTACACAATATTCCCGTAAAGATGCCAAAACAGAATGTCATTTGTTTTCATGGAACCGGAAAATTTGATCGAACTACTTTCAGTAATGGTTATATCATAGGAGAAGTTTACTCATCATGACTCGCAAAATCTATCGCGCTCTATGTTTTTTCTACCGAATAAAATACGTCGATCCTGACATAAAAATGCTATTCCTACCACTTCGCAAAACTTATGGATTGGCAATAAAACGCTTATTCGAAATATTGTCTGTGAAGAACGGTATGTTAGAATATATACTAGGTTATAGTAAGCACTAACAGTATATACGTGTTTTGTTGCGTGAAAATGGAAAAAAATATTCTATAGAAATTCTGGCTGTACAAATTAATGTAAGTAAAGTAATATGAGTAAACTAATTTTGTTCGTTATGAATATTATGATATATTTACACATGTCTTTCCGTGGGGATGGACGAAGAATATGGACGATGGATTTTAAATGTATGGACAGTATGGGTTCACAAGTACACAGTTGATATAATAAAATCACATCCTTAAATGACTTTCCCCAATTACCTCATTCCTAAATAAACCAACAAAACATTTATATAATTTAAACATTTAACCATTACAACATATATATATATATAATAAAATTTCTTCAACTTAAAATGTCACTCAAAATATATTGTTATGGCTGGCAAAGGTTTCATGAAATTTTATGGGGTCCTGTCTAAGGTTGGTTGAGTATGTTTAGAGGACAAACGATAATGTAGGATCAACCCTTTTATGTTAACTTATTTTATGAAATACATGAATGCATAAACATTCTAGACCATTAACCTTTACGAGGCAGTAAGTTCTCAAGTGACCATCTTTGAAACTACGGTGTTAGTATGTGGAATATGGGTTATTATTTATCTTTTTCTCAATATCCTCTATAACCGTATTATTCGTCAACAAATCGTGTATTCATCCATTCGTAAAATAATGTATTACTGACAGGAACCGTCACTATTATTTCTTAGAAACGAAACAAAAACGACACGAAACCATTATATACATATGTGCGAGTATAACAAGAAAATTATATATGTACGTCTTAATATCTATAAGCTAGAGCTAGCCTAGAATGTAAAAAATGCTTGATAGCTGCCGTTCTTCCGGTATGTCGTAGGAAGCGAATGAGAGACAAGGGGCTTATGGAATCTCTTGGTCGATGGGCTAGCGATCTGTCAACATTGTTCCATTATGACAGTGCACCCCCAATATTCATGCTAAATAGTGACGCAGAAAATATTATATCTCCAAGGTTCTGTCCACCCCGAAAGGGATTAAAGGACGTGAATGTATATGTTTGTAATTCTTTAAAAGTAAGAATCAGATTAATTATTATAGCTACAACGTTCATCACTCGTACCTCACCTTTTAAATCGAAGTTGAATTTTCCAAAAGTGAACGGAATTGATTAGTTCCAACTTGGACTGAACACACATGAGAAGTCGTAAATAGTGGTTTCCCCCAGAAGTAAGACGGCTATGATTGGCCATTTATATGCTGTCGTGGCGTGTAATGGCGGTCCAATAAGTTAGCCTTATCAGAATGAAGGGCAGGGTAATAACATTTCTTTGTGTCGTCAAGTTTATCTGATACATACATTTCACCAACGAAATCGTCATGTCAGCTGAACATTTGAGCCTTTGGGGAATCCAAATTATTTCATCTTTGAAAACACATTATGGTCACGAGTCGGTTTTTCATGGCTTTTACACACGAAAAAATTGTGGTTCGCTGGTGTTTTAATTGGTTATAAGATTTCTTCAAATATGTTTATAGTCTGTCACAAAATCTGTATTTAAATGCTTGATCTTCGTCAATTATTTTAGCGATACAATAATTCAAACAGAAAATATTTAGATACTTTACGTGTTTATATTGTACTAATTACGAAATATATACGTAATATTACTTCCTAAGCATATTACAATTTATTGCCACAAAACTGTACTCTTTGATAACTTACTGCAATGACTAAAACGCAACTCTCCCTTTTAAAATAGTTTACAAAGACCGCATAAAAACGGCATTGATTCTCTTTCATGCACACTAAAAATCCGCAATGTTTTAATTCAGTTAGTTTTGGCACTAGGGAGCTGCATTTAAGTGCTTTTGGCACTCACGTCTTGGGCAAAGTCACTCAGCATCGTAACAAAAGATGTTCTTATTTGTATTTTCTTCAACTTTTACTAAGACTGTTTATGTATGTTCTTCAATTTCTTAAAGACATAGTTGTTGTGTTAAATAGACTTTGACTGAATGTTTAATCAGTTCATAATATTAACGAATAAACAATAACAATCTTTTAACTAATTCATATCAAGTACACTGTTCAATTACACTCATTATAATTATTATAATAAAAAAACACGTAAGCTGCGAAAGGAGTAGCTTATTACTCCTACCCTGTTAAACCGATTACATCAGTACGTTTACGTACAACATAAAATAGGTCTGATACTATTCTTGTAAATATTGAAACAGGAAGGTTCGCATATTCAGACAGCCGCATTTAGGTCCTTGGGGAATTATGTAATCTACTTTGGTACTGAAGTACCTATCTGATAATATTTAAGACACATTATGAAAACACAAAATTGCATTTGCCTCTTAACTCATGTAGAGTTTCCTTTTCCTTTATATTATAAACTAGTGCCCCGCTCCGGCTTTGCACGGGTATAAAATATATAGCCTACTCCACTATTTAAAGATTTTATTATACATATAAACCTTCCTCTTGAATCTCTCTATCTAGAAAAAAAAACCCGCATCAAAATCGGTTGTGTAGTTTCAAAGATTTAAGCATACAAAGGGACAGAGAAAGCGACTTGTTTTATACTATGTAGTGATGATACAACATTGCCTGCAACATTTTCAAAGGACCCAATTATAGGGATGATTTAAACAATATAAATAATAACAATAGAGAAAAATTTATCAACAGCTGCTAAATTTTAACGCTCCAGTTCCATGCTGAATAATCTTCATGGGAATCAATGTTAGTAGTACTTATTAACTCATTACATCCACCTACGTTGTTTCATTTCATTAACAGTGTTCAAGTATAACTATCTATTGGTTCCCCTAAAACAGCTCTTAGCGTCTAAAATAGGTCGTTTTTTAATTATGATTGATGAACCTTTTACACATTAATAAATCATAATCTCTTTTATACACACACTATTCACACTTACTTTTTAGTCAAAACATTTCATGTTTAGCTAGGAAATTATGAGTTGGTACTAAAGTCTAGTAAAACTGTAACCATAATCTTTAGAATAAAGCATAATTTATAAAATCATCGAAGTTTTCAGTCGGAAATGGTTTAATACGCCATTAGAATACGAAACTACGAGTGTAACTGTGAAATTATTCACTTTACTTCCTCGTATTTCACTAGAGCAATAAATTCGCCAATTGCTTCATTTCACATGAATATTTATAATCACAGAGAAGCAGTCTTGATTGATGTGCACTAACTACGGATAGGTATTCGACATCCAAATAACAAATGGGTAGTAATGTCCAGTATCTATAAATATAACACAATGTTTTTGCAAATACGAGTATATGAGTTATTTAGCTAACTCTGTGTATGTATGTGGTTTGGCTACATATTTTTCTATCCAATAATATTCAGGGTTATTAGTTGTTGTTATCACACAACATAACTAAGAAGCACTGCTTTTTAAAATCTTTTCCAGTTTATCCTAATCTGCAAGATTCACATAGAATTCAGCTATTTACGAATTGTTTTCATAGAATGAACTGATTTAATATATTATGCTCGGCATTGATTAGTTTGATACGATTGTCCATTCTCAATTTCTGCTAGTCAATAGAAATAGTAATGAGTCATCAGCATAGTAAGTAATGAGTCAACAGTACTGACCATTTCATCACGCCGAGACGGTTTGGCAGACTATGATACTTTTGCAAATTCGGACTATTAGTAAGATAATAAATAGACTGCGGCGTGACATAACTATCTTCTCAACTTTGAAGTACAAGTGTATGACATTTATGATTGTTAAAAATATCAACAAGTGTTTAAAAATGCGTTTGTTTATTTAAAATTCTAGTCTTCTGAACACTGTTATTTATTGTACTGCCTACTAAAATCATTAATACGAAAATTTGCTTTCAACATAAATACTTTTTACACCTCTAATTGAATATATTTGACTTTTAATTCCAAGTAAAAATAAGAACTTACTCCATGTGAACACCCGTTAGAATTTATAATGCAAACAATTTATCATCTATAGTTTCAATGCTTAAAGGATTACTAAGGAATTATAGCACTACTCCGTTGCTTAAAATAACTCATGCCATAAAATGTAAATAAGACGATAAGTAACACTATATAGTATCTAAAATAGCCTAATATAAAAAAAAATACCTTTGGGGACCATTGCCGATAAGGATACGTAATTTACGACACTTTCCATTACCTCAACAAGCATTTTTTATTAGAACTACCTGCACATACGAAGTCGTTTGGTAGAGAGTTACAACTTATACGGTACCAACTCTAGTCGATTTCAATGGACATAGTTGGCTCTTTGAAAGCTAACCCCAATAATGGACTCCTTGTATGGGTATAATCTATAACCATAGGTATTAATGGTTTGTGATATTTATTGTGCATGCTGCGTAACTACCGTATTTAAAATGTACGCTGATAAAAACCAGCACTACAAATTTAAGGTAGAGATTGGTCCATCCACCCTAAGATAAATCCAAGTTAGATAGTCTGTATCTGCTTACGGTGACATGGTTCACCCTCTGTCACACTGGATATTGGTCACGTAAAAAGTTGGTTTTAGTAACCAAAGACAATCACAAAAACTTATTTAATAGTAAACACTACACCCCGACTATCTCGAAAAGGTTGTGCGGTAGTGAATGCATATGTATAAAGTATGAATCTATCAATCAACTAATATTATTTTCAGTATCACCATAAATATCATAAAAGGCATTTTAATACATATAAAGTTACACTTACAAATCCTCCGCCAGCCGTGTAGAGTGTGAGGGCTATAAAGAGCCCTGCATGTGAGAGAGCCGCTTTAGGGAAGTACCTCTTCCATCCAGTCTCTGGTCTGACCGTGCCCATGAGGGATTCGGTCTCCCATGACACGTTTTTAGCACTTTTACTCATTTTCACGTCCTTATTTGCATGGGAATAAAGGTCATTTTAAATTGAACACACTGCACTGTTTTCGTTTCATGTCGATTTTGTTTTTTTTCCGGTCTATGATCACTTAAGCTGGGTTAAAATTTCGTCGATACCCACATTTCACTATTCACTTCTCATGTTGATTGTGTTAAAACAATTTTAGGATTTCTTATTTTTTTAATCAAATCTCTTAAATTTATCCTAATAACAAATAATTCAATTAGTAAGAAAATAGAGTAACTTAAGATTCCATTATAAATTAAAAATTTTAGTATTGTCATAAAGTGATCTGTTAGGATCGGGACAAACGGGCATCCGTGATCTCTTCCAACCCCTCAACAAGGAATAAGGCATGATGTGTATTTATGCATGTAGTAATGCCATTTCTTACAGGTAATAACACTGTCAATTTAACCAAACACAATAGCCCTAAATAGGGTAAAAATATGAAAGGTAAAGCAGCGAAGACGTGGCTTAAGCTTTCGTGACATTAGTTAAGAAGGCTGTCTTGGAACTTTTGCGATAAACACACGCGGCACGCACGACTCCAGCTCAACTTTGTTATTCAAAAAGTCACAGATAAGTTACCAAAGCTTTTAGGGATAATGTCGGACATTTTCATTTTTGGTATAATATTAGTTTATAGCGATGTGCGGTGCGATCACCACCTACGCTGAGTTTACACAATAATATGATTATCCGTTAGTGGATGAAACCTTTTTATTCTCATATCTGTAAAGTGTTTGATGATTAATTCTGATTGTTATTACGAGTATTATGTGTATACTAACCACGTTATTATATTAGGCTTAATAAATACATTTAAATATTTTTTTTTTTTTGAACATAGACTAATTTTTTTACTTTTACTAAATATTAACAAACTTAAAACTAATTAAAATAAATTACCTATAAATTATTTACTAAATTATTTATATATAAATTATTATAAAACTATAAATAAAATATTTGAGCCAAATCACTGCCAACAGGGAGAGTGCCCAAGATGCTGGCAGCATTTCCGCGCTGAATGGCCAAACTTATCCTTTGGCCAAAATAAGCCCCAGCCCTTAGGTCCCCGCTGGCCTCCTTCAGGCGACCAGACAAATCGTTGAAGAAGGCCATAGTGTCTGGACCCCATGGCCCCATAGTCTCTACCGCAAAAGGGCTGAAGATGTACTCACGACCCAAATTCGAGTACTTATTCCGCTTCAGTCCTTCTGCGTTAGACGCGGCTGATCCAGCCCCGACAGCAGACTTAGAAACGTGAGATGGGGCCAATGTGTCGACACAAGTTGCGTCCCACACTAACACCATCCCACTCTTCCAAGGAAAGAGCGTGCAACCGTCGGGCCTCTTACCATCGGCGCGAAGCAACCCGGACGGTTCCAGAATTGCCGGGACACGCACGCTGGCAAGAGCCCGGCGGATCACGTCATTCAATGCTGCATGTCTGGACAAGCGACCTCCACTACGTAAGCAAGACAGGCCATGGTAACCAGACGGGTCCACCCACTCTCCACAGCGACAGCGATGTGGCTCACTGACCCTAGCACCCAAAATTTAATATTCATTTCAATGTAATTACAAATTGTATGCATAATTCATACATGTTTAGATGTTAGTATGAATGTTCATGTGTATTGTATTGTGTAAATAAGAAACCATTTGCTTTTTGTAAATCAACTGCATTGTTATAATTCAAACGATGCATGCAAAGGGATTCAAAAATCAAAGCCAGTAACAAACGAACAGACGATGAAAAGTGATGACAGCTCTTCATGTTATAACAGAACTAAATAAAATGATTTCGTAATCGAATATAAATGAACAATGTATGTTATTTTTGTTTTGCGATTGTCAGACAGATGTTCTTTATATCTGAATTAAGGCATAAGTATCGTAACAGTATAAAAGGAGTGCTGTCTAAGGTGTCTTAATAATTGAACTAAGAGACCGTCACATTAACTAGTTACAGTTTTTACTTTGGTTTATCATACATGTCATACTGATCGCGAAGTATTCGCTTTACGAGCAAACGTTGCCTAATGAACGATTGATGACGGTCGGTTGTAATTAATCATAGTTTTGTAGGATGTTTACTAACAAGCGTTAGTACTACCTTTGTACATACCATTTTACCATATTACCAACAATTCATGACTTGTGAGTGCACACTTCCTTTTTTACTTTAGTAGTCAGAGTCATGAGTGCCCTTCTCCGAAATCGAGGGAATGTTAGGTATGGGCTAATCAAAGCCCGTGTTGCACTAGGTAGACCATCGTGATAGGCAATGAACCGTATAGCCATTTACAGTCACTGGCTATTACCGATCCCGAAGCTGAAGCCGAAGCATCGCTTTGCATAAACAAAAATATTCATGTTCTAGAATTTCTAAAATTTCTTTGCCCAAATATCTACCTCCTACAGTATAGATAGGTATTATCGATAGCTATCCTGATGAGCTACCCAATGATCCTGACAAATTTCCTTGCCTAAATCAAAAATATATTTTTTATTCATATAAATACCAACTGTAACTATCAGTAAACTCTATTTTCTTATAGTGTTTATTTATTGAATAAAATATCGCATTAAGTGCATACAGTAACCCTTTCTCAAAACGTACGGTTATACAACGTGTAATGTTCAACAGAGTCATTCCGCGCAACCATGAATGTCATATAACCACACATTATGTGAATTTTCTGCAAACTGCAGTGCTAAATTTTGACTAAATTACATGTTATGGCGAAAGGGATTTAAGTAAATTTTGCCTTTTGAAATTGTAGCAATAACAGAGGTTGAATATTCCGTGTTGTTTTGCAGAGCTTTTGCATTACCATTTTAAAGTGTTTGTGGTAGCTTCGTGTCGGTAATATATTATAACTACCTTTTTATTCCCCGGCAAACCTCCTTATTTGATGTAGCACAAATGTGAGTGTTATCCAGTTTTCAGTTTACTAAAAGTTTATTAAAGTAAGTATTAAGAGATTAAATGATCATCCAAATATCACTGAACCTTTGAAGTTACAGTTACTTATGTAAGAATCTCGCCAATAATTCCTGAATGTAAGCATAGAAATACGGGGTTCACACACTATAGCAATTTAAATAAAGATTGAGAGAAAAAACTTATTTTAGCAACAACTAGCGGGTTATTAGGCAGCCGCGTATTACATACTTTTAGTCCTTGATTTCTTGTTAGGATAGGTTTATATCTATACTAACAGTCCAAGAAAAATGCAGCCAAAGCATGTAGCATATACAAAATATAACAAATCAATTCTGTCAACTGCTGCTTTAGTTTTGCCGCTTTTCCTGTTGTTACTAAACCATACACTTACCTAAACGTATTTGTGTTTTATATCTGTTATAAATAATTTATGTATGAGTTTTGTTATAAATTATTTATAACATGGCCGCACTTCCTACGGTTCCAGTTGGCTCATAGATTATACGAAGTGACAGCTTGAGGATAGATTGATCTATCCCCTGGATAACACTCGAACAGTATGGTTTCATTTCGGTTGAAGGATAAATTCTCAAAACTTATACAATTGTTGTGTTTTGAGAATATATTTTGACGAAGCTGCTTTTATTGTTCGTTGGTACACTCGCTAAACAATAAATATTTACAAACTGGATAGTGATTATTAAATGTCACTAAAAATTATATACTTTATATCGTCACAAAACGACAACATAAATTTCTGTTGACATTATATTTTAGAACAAGCACAAACAATTAAAATTTAAATATTTGCAGTACCTTAAAGTAACGAGATCCGACAACCAGTATTATATTAAAATTAAACAGGGACCATATTGTTCATCAGTAACTTTTAAGAAACGACGTATAAATCCTTCTTATATTTTAATCATGCTCCACTCAACATTTACCTTCGTTCGTGAACACACCGACTTTCAGGTATAACTCAGTTTTGTTAATTACTGGATATTACGTTGGGCTACTACTAAGAGAAATGCTAATGGAACGGTAATGGATGTAAAGAATTAGAGGGAACTAGCATATTAATATCCATTTCTTATATTACTGTATATTTTCTTTTGGTCTTGGTATTACTTAATCGTAGAAATGAAATATATCAGGACTGCAATTGCTTTCACTGATAAAAAAAATTATTGAAAATATGAGTTTATAATTCAAAGTGTTTAAATGTAATTGATGTCTTAATTGATGTCTACGTTAGGTTAACTAATATTTAATGAATAAAAATAAAATAAATAAATTTTATTTTATTTAACTTGTAACGTCCATTACTATTACTCATCTTAACGATGATGATGGTAGTTTCAATATTTTTTCAGCATCTCCAATTGCATACAGTCATCTACTATTTTTCGCATCACATCACACATTCTATAAATAAATTGAGCAATGGATTGTTGTTAAAATAAGACAGTAGTTAAATGTATCGGATGAATCGATCGTAAAAATTGTTTATTCCGAATGAAAGAAGCACTCAATATTATGTGAAAAGAATGACGTCAAAAAATTGTTTCACTCTTTAACGGCATTCATCATTTTAGGATAATTGATGGCAAACGATAACACGATAGAAGCTTTCATCAATCACATACTGGTATCTTAAGAAATTCTAAACATTATTCATATTTTATTCATGAAAATAGTTATATATGGTTTCTATTAATTTTGGATGTATATGTAATTATTTTGGTAAATTTATCACTAAATAATCTTATTATTTCGCAATGATTTTGCAATTTTAAAATCCATGCCTATCTATCATTTTGAAATTAATTTCATATACTAAACACTTTTGCGATACTTTTTATATATTCAAACAGAACAAGTAACAGCTGTTTACCACTCGTTTAAAAATAAAAAACTTTTATTTATTTTCTCTCGACTACGAACTTTCTCTACGAACTTTTCTGCCGGAGCAAAGGCCGCCCAACATGCAGCCACGGCCGAGACTCGCGTGAAACTAATTTCAGTCTTCAGTGCGAGCTTCGTCTAACATGAAAATAAAGAGATCCCGAGCAGCATAAAATGACAATTAGGATTTACAAAATGCTTAGTTTGGTAAAAAGTTTCAGTTTTTCGACGAAACTGAAGATATCATGTATCACATAAACTAGAATAGAATATTCAGTTTTCATTAATATCTTAACTCTTTCTATATGTATCAATTTATTTGTGTTACTGCATTGAATAATCATATTCTAGGAAAATTCCTATATTTTGCTTTACACAATAAGCTTATGATTGACCGGAATGACTAAGTTAAATTAAGTTTTTTAAAATTGGTAAAAGAAATTACAACATACATTACTATCATGATGATAATTTGTACATGTTGTAAAAACATTTTATTTTCTCTACATAAACAGTTTATTAAAGTAGGTTGAGATTTCTTCGCGTAAGAGCCATTCATAAAAGCCACACAACAAATACAAAAACTTCTAGAACCACATAAGTACATAATTCATGTATATACACATCACATCTAATTATAGTTTTAAGAGATTCGCGATTTATACTCATGATGGGTTAATAAAGGTAACTTTATATTATATTATATAAAAACTTACGCGATAAGTTCCGTTAGTTATTAATCATCCCAATAACCAATTTCCCGCTTTCATTTAACCACCTAATTACAAGTTGATACGCTACGGTGGTCACTAAAAGCTTCATCAAGATGTCCCTTTATATAAGCACAGGTGCTTTCTACTACACGATTTTATACTTAAAGTCCCCAAGTCTCCACTTTGTTAATATTTGCACTCATCGTCCTGCAGGCGTTAAAGGTTGTTTATATTGTTACATGTTGCTTGAAACACAAGTTAAGGAGCCAGTAAGAAAGTTTTGGACTAGTCTGAGACGTTAATAAAATGTTAACTAGCTTCAAATTGTTACTTGAATGTTATAAGAGAGGATTAAGGGACTTGGGTTAATGGAATGTAAAAGGGATGAAGTTGAACACTCGGATAGTTGTGTATTGTTAATGTGACCGAACAAAAATTACATTAAGTTTACTTCGCGAAGATATGAAAAAAACGTGATAAAGACAAAGTGAAATTACTGATGAAAAATTAGTGAAAAAGTAATTACATTCTAGAGAAAGGCTTGAGTGCCTCTGACTATCCCGCCACAATAAAAAAGGGAGTGGGAAGACACACGTTGTCTAGCATGTATAGACTCTGTACGGGATACGTACTCCATAGCGGGAGAAGCAGAGACTATCCAACGCCTAATAAAATAGATTTATTTTAGTTTTTATTACTTTCTAAGCGTCGTTGTCATTGCTACAAGGTCAGCCTATATTAAAATAAAATATACAATGCTAACTTGTTATTTATTTATTTTTCTTAATGAGCTAATTTTAATATTTTACACTATCGTTGTCGTCATGACAACCCATCAAATTAACCACTTTACACGAGGTAGCTATAAATCTGGACACGTAGAGGACTTATCATTCTTTTGTTTTTTTTGTTTGTTATGTTTATATTTGTCTGTCGTGTTTTGTCTAATTTATTATCTATAAAAATAAACCAATAAAACTCCATTTGTATCTAAGAATTTTCCAATGCTCGCTGTTGTTGTCACTATATCATACACGAGGAGAAAAAGTAACTTGTTTCGTTACGTCAATAAACCCGTTCGTCGAATAGGTATACTTGTTTTTGAGTGAACTTGTTTCTTTTAATACATTAATGTATATATTTATAGATTCATGTCCTTTAATTTCTTTCGGGAAAGGCAGAACATAATAATAAGTCTTCGGTTGTTTTTAACATTATGGTCTGGGTTGTGATAGTACTAATATTTTAAATTAAGATAAACAGTTTCTTCACCCACAGTTCCTTAATCGCCGCCTACAACATATCGAGAAGAAGGGCAACTAGTTAGCATTCTCTATTCGCCTTATACTAACAAGAGAAATAGGAGTTTCATTTAATCCGGGTAGTAAAAAGGGTAGTGAAATTGTCAGTCGTAAAGTGACAGGACCGCAGGCTGGGTTTTATGTAATCACAACTGTCTCTATAAGGGATGCTGTTGCCACTGGCTCTTGTATCATGAGGTCAGTTAGTGATTACTGTTATCATGATATCCCTTGCTTAATTAAAGATAGGAGAACACACAATAAACTAGTAATAGCACAAGTAATCAAGGACTGGTGGCTCGAAAGTAAATAACAAGAACTACAAGTAGGAAGCCCATTTCAAATTAGCCATTTAAAATACTGTCTACTTTTTGACTATTGCTATTTTTGAATAATTTCTAAATGAATTAGAAGTAGAGACACCAACTAGAGGTCTATATAGAGACCATTTACTAAAATAATTTAAAATTAATCTTTCTAGTAAAGCCAACCAAACACCAATATGTTATATTAAAAATACTTTTAATTTCACATTATATACTAACATACTAAAAGACCATTTTCTATTTTGTTTTCATATTGAATTGAATCCTAGGTATCTGTTATCCATGGATTCAAAGTTCGATTCCAGGTCAATACAGCACTTTCACAATTTTATCATACAGTTCCCGTACTGCTTTGGAACTTAAATAAAATTAAAACATCTACCAGTCTTAGCGCGGAAGTTAACGCTTTATCCATATACGTTAATGACCCGAATGAATTTATTTTATTGCAGATGTTTATATTTTAATGACAATACTTCGTTTGCTGACGTAAAGGTGAAGGTTTTTTGTGGACTCGAGTGCTTTCTTACCAAATTTATCTTTCATTATGCACATAAGCTTATAAAGTTGTGAATATATGTGGCTTTCATACTTTAAATATTACTTTATTCGCCACATCAAAATTAAGTCCCGTGCGATTCTGGGACGTAAAAAGAATTAACTAGCTGCCGTTCTTTCCAACATGTCGTAGGAGGGGACTAAGGGACTAGGGGCACATAGAATCGACTGGACGATGCGCTAGCAACCTGTCACCAATGTTCCATTATGACATCACAACCCTATAATTATGCTAATAAGTCATCAAGGAAATGTTTTCATGTCCCGAAGGGGATTGAAGGACGTGAATGTATATGTATGTATCAAAATTAAAAGTCACACAGTATAGTCAAATCGATAATGTCAAAAGTTGTTTTCTGTAGACAGGAAATAAAGTCGAGTAAGGAAGTGTGCGTAATTTTGGCGATCTGTCAAATGTCAATGTAAAACAAAGGTAGATAATATTATACATGGTATGGATTTAAACTTGGCTTGCAAATAACAGGTTTAACTGGAAGTAAGTCGATTCTGTTTAACCCCGTTATTGGTTTTTTTAATGTCCTGTCGAATGTTCTAAGATAACGTAGATCATTTCCTAAAATAGGTTTTAAGAATTACGATTTCATTTAAATAACTTATGACCTGAGAAGAGTTTTTATAAAGAAATATTTACCTAAAAATCATATTTTAAAAACTTTAACCAACATAATTTACAGGCCATACCAAAGCAAACTATGTAACTTTATACTTAATAACTTAAAGTACGTATACATGGCAGGATGAGTTTCTAGTTACTTACATCTATTTTAAACTCATTTAAATAATTCTAGTTACTTAAACTTTTCTTTTTATTTTCCTTCCATCCGATGTCATAAAAGTAACATTCCCCTGCGAAACAGGTCCTACACGTCTTTAATACTAGTACTTCCACATTTTTAATTTTAAGAGTACTTAATGAGTAACTATTATGACTGCTTAAAGTTCGATTCTACTATTTACTTGTATATTTTTAATCAATGGGTGCAATTTAATTAAATTATGTGACGTGACACCTTAGATAATCAAACATGAAATACATATATTATATTTGTTGCAGAAGTAACGATACATATGATATTAGAAATATCTATTTGTAAATTTGTTTATTTATTTGTGTATAAAGAACACGTAATAAAGTACATTGAACTCTTACAGAAATAAAACTAACGGCTAATTATTCACCGCGTGAGTAACATCTGAACTTTGACACGATCATTATGCTGAGTATTTCCACGAGATAAACAATAGCTTTACGTCACATATTTACCGTTTTACCGGTATCCTTTTTGAATTCAGTTCAGAGCTAAATTAAAATTCAATTATTAAATTATTTATTCAGTGCTGTTTTTATTGTTAATGACATGAAATTAGTTCATAAATACAATAATATATTGGAAAAATTAGTGATAAAATTTGATAAGTTTATAATAAGAGTATAATTTTCTTAATCTTAATCGAATACAGTGTAGCAAAAATTACCGGGCGATAAATACTTACATATTTTATTATGATTACTTTTGTTTATCATACTTTAGCAGAATCAAGGTACCACTTGAGCAGCAAACCGAAGCATGTACGGATATCCTTTTTTTTAAATGTCAATAAACTTCTCCCTGATATCCTTGAAGTATCTTTTAAGTCTTATTATGATTACATGGGAGACAGGCACTATTTGCATAGGGCTGAGTGCAGGAATAATTATCTCTATATCAGGAATATTATAGATAAGAGGTTGTTATTCTTATATGGGGATTAGCCTAAAACAATGTTGACTACAGTACTGAAGTGTGAGCTGTTTGAGACTACTTTTCAATTCTATCCATGCATTATTATTAGGGAAATTATCAAATGAAATACATGGTTTTAGGCTAATAAATACGTGGCTTCCATGGAATTACTACCTTCGCAATTGCGGAGATGGAAACCTGAACCTCTGACTACCCCGCAAGGGGTAGTTAATGGTTGTGAACGCGTTTGTCTTTTTGTTTTGAAATACATGGTTATGTATGGTGTTTCCAGCAAAAGAAGCATCTGTATTCCTTTGTATTTTTTTACTTATTCGATATTAACAGGGTAGTTTTAACCCCGTTACTGTAAAGTACTGTATTCCAAATAAAACTTTAATACAATTAAAATTAGGCTTACAGCTTTCACCTTCATTCCAGTTTCCAAAGTTATAGAATATAATGAAAAAGTACTTTAGTAAGTCAGATAATATCCAACATTCTGTTCTCCACAGCAATACGTAAGCAACTTAGTAAGTATGAGTATAGTGAGTAAGTATGGCCGGCGTCCGCGTAACGTTTTGATAGACATATAAGTCGCGTGTTGTCCCTTGAAAACTTTAGTAAACATTTAGCGGTCGAACAAATAAGATCTTGCATATACCGGGTACATTTCCTCTGTAGTAGGTACTCTGGTTTTTTATATTTTAATTCCAAATATGGCAAAGCAATTGGTGTTCGTTATCTTCGCGACCGCTCTAGGTTTTGTTTATGGAGAAGATGGTTTTCTGCGTAAGTGTTATTTTTATTACTGTTTTATTTTTTATATTTAGCTCAACAATTATGTAATGTCTACTACTATGTAATGTCTACTATAAATTAAATAAGGACGGTGATTATAACCTTTATTTGGACAATAATAAAATAAGCTCAGGATTATATCTTAAACTTTTATCATCAAAATACACCAAATTTTTACAGATGCCTGCGATTAATTAAAAATAACCTTCCTACAGTTAAAATCTTTTTATGTTTAATTTTTTACTAATTGGAAATAGTATATTTTGTGAATTATTGATAAAAACTTTTTTAATCACTAACTGCATAGCTTTAAGCTTGTCTAGGAGTAAAAAATAAAGCCGGTTTTTCCTTCTATCCTCTATTCTATTTGTAGTCAATAGGCTCGCCACTGCCGCTGTTAATCTTTGAGTAATCTCCAGAATAGATTATCATTCGGTAGGTATCGAGAATTATGAGCTTGTGCATCTTATAAAACATGACATAAAATATAATTTACTTCCCTTCATTAATCCCACGAATTAAGTCATAGGTTTCAACAAAAAACAGCAACTCTCTCATATTATATAGGATTAAATATAGTGCTACTAGCTTTTATTCTTCTTAGTGAGTTCCTACACAAAAATTTAAGATACTCAGGGATATATATCTTTGTTATTTAATCCCGTTCTGGGTGGACAGAACCTTGTACACATGAAAACATCTCCTTTCTTTCAGCAAGAATGTTATGGTTGCGATGTCATATGGAATATTAATGACAGATTGTTAACCCATTGCCCAATAAATACCGTTTCCCTTGACCTTTAGTCACCTCTCTAAACAAACGGCAGCTAGGTAGCATAATTTTAGCGTCCCAAACTAGCGCTGTACCTACTGTAATAAAACGGCATACAAATTCTATGTTGTCTCAATACTAGTTACAAGCCCCAAATAGCTTATACTAGACATTGAAAGATCGGTTACTTACATTTCCTACGCGTAGGTTTATTCTTCAGCCTAATCCCGATTCGTATTTGCCCACTCAAGCTGTCTTCCCTTGATTAAGATGGTAGAAGATATTAATCTGATTTATTCTTATAGACGATGAAACTGGGGTTAGTAAGGTAATTTTCTAGGTTTTAAAAGTTAATACTTAGTGATTAAAGTAGTATAATATAAAATAGTCTTGAATCAAAAATAATGAAACATCATAAATATATTTAATTTTACTGTATTTTTTGTTTGTTGTACTAATTGTTACCATATTTAAAGGGTACAAATATGGTTCACATTGACAATGTTATTCGTCAGTAACAAAACAATCCTAAGCTATATATTTATGTATATCTCATGCTAAAAGTTAACAATACACCATTATATTATTAGAGTTGACATTGACTTGAAATCATGTATAGTGCTCACATAAAGATTCCATGAGACTTCCTACTTCTTGTTATAAAATAAAAGGTTTATTCGTGCATGTTGATAATAATACAACAATCATTGCTTTTTTAAACTGTGGAAGTTTTTTGCTGCGTTTTAAAAACAGTTGTATTATATAATATTCGTGAATATAAAATAATATGCAACGCCTTAAATCTGTAATCGGAATGGAAAAAACTCCAGCGTGCTCAGCAACAATCAGGGTTGTTATGACATAAATTATTATTCATTGACAGGTTTTATATAAATGCTATTTTAGACTTTGATAGATGAAGCATTAAATAAAATCTAAGATTTTCTTGCAATGCAATGAAAAACTTAATTTGCAATGTTAAATAATCGAGCTTTTTATAATTTATTTGGTATTATATAATTACTTAGTATTTACAACGATGTTTGGCAACAAAACTCCAAGGTCACTATTTCGTAACGAGGAACACGTTCTGAATTTAAATACTAATACTATTTTTGTTACTATCGGAAACGTGTTACTAAATTTATTTATTGTATTAATTATAACCTATTTATAATCTTATCAACCGGAATACAAACTACGGAACTAAAACTGCCAAAATACAGATGTAAATTATAAAACACGGAACAATTTCAAATCCCTCAATCTTTTACAACGTAAAATTTTTATTCAACATGGATTATTTCACAATTTGACATAGGTTGCAATTGCATCAAGTAATTGAAAAAGAAAATCATATCTGTTAGCAGTTTCCTTTGATATACGAGGCAGAATGGCAGTTATTTATGTTGTATTCAAGTTCCAGCTATTTTGTTGGGGATTCAAAGTATTTTTGATATTAACATATACGTACAGCGGCTGTAGCCCAGTGGGTAAGAACTCGGACTTCGTATGAGAAAGGTCCTAGGTTCGAATCCCGACTCTGGCATGTACCAATGAATGAAATTTAAATGTGTGTTTTTCATTTACGTACATAATTTACAGTCGCTAACGGTGAGGGAAAACATCGTGAGGAAACCTGCCTATCCCTCAGGATAGGTAATAGTCAGTGCCTATATACGGCGATACGGTTCACTACCTATCACGTTGGGTGCTGTCTATCTAGTCATACGCGGGCTACGAATGACCCATACCTAACATGCCTTCGAAATTTCGGAGATGGGCATTCAAACCTCTGACTATCCCGCCATAATAAAAAAGGGAGTGTGTATACACAAGTCGTGAAGCGTATGTTATGTATGTTTATATACGTCATATGACTATACCCACTCCTTCTTACATCAATCATCAAACAAAATCTTCAAAGACCATATTACACTTCGCTGATACCCACTCTGCAAACGGAAATCCTTTATATCTTTTTTAATACTAATAAAATTATTGTATTTTTATCATTCATAAATATTGCAGAAGTCTCTATAATGGGGATTATACTGAATCATTTTAGTTTGCATCTGAAATCTAATATCCTTCTTGACAATTATAATCTCAGAACAATAGCAAAAAGTAGAACCCTGAGATGGAAAAATTATCTGAGTTCGAGTCATTGTATGGAATTAGCTTTTATTATTTTTTCCAGTTATATGAAAAAGTTGGAGAATTTTATGTACATTTGACATTTATGCAAATTTCCTTTCAAAGGTGTATATAATGTAATTGGTCATGTTTTTTTCCTGCAGAACTAATGATAATGATCGTTAGTCCATCCTCAAACACCAGTATAAACTTCAGGACCCTTATTTCATCTTAGATTAAGGGCTTGATTTATATGCGACAGTTTCAGAGATTACTTTGATATTAATGGTTCGGTCACCAGTCGCCATCGACTTTCGATGTAAAAAGAGAGCCACTTTCCTAACTGATAGGTTTTGTTTGAATATGCTTGGAATGATAATATGCTTACATATTATGTAAGCATAACGAAATTTGTTATGTTAAGTGTTTCTCTTAAATATAATAATAATAATAAAGCATTTATTTCTCGTATTCAGATAGAATTTTTTGAAAATAATTGTATAAATTTAGTATTTCCTTCACAAAGACTAATCGCAGATTACGCCTGTGTCTATTTAAAGTTTTAAGTCGATCGCAACATATTTTTCCAAACCTGGATGTACCATCACATACATACAAACTCGATAATCATACATAGTTACCGTTTTACGCATATCGCTTATTTGTGCGTCATACATTTATATACATTATTAGTTTGAAATTGTGCATAGGTCACGTATAATAATAAAGCATTTATTTACAACCACAAAAACATACACAATACAAATATTTTACAAATCAAACTTACAAACTAGGGGGTATAGCTTGTGCATGTTATTGTCGCAGCAAAAAGGTTCTAACTCAGCTGTTCGTATGTTAAAATGTCGAACAAAAAACCTCTATAACTCAACATAGTAACATTATAGTTAGTTTTGATAGCTGTTAAAAACTTTTGTTAATTATAAGAGGGTATGTATAGCCATACATACAAGATATTATTATAGTACGTACAGACTAGGCCAAGAATCGCGTGAAAAAAATAAACAATCGAATAGTATACTAAATAGAGAACAATGAATCCTACTACGACCTATAAATTATTCTCATCTATATGATATTGGCTTTGCAGGAACCACATTATAATTGACTCTGCCCTTAAGGAGTATTGATTGAAATCAGTTCATTAAATTCGTATCGCGCAGTGTCGTGGCATTGTACTGCACTTACGTGGACAGAGTCTACAACATTGTGTTGAGTAATTATTTACGCATAGAATACTTATATGGGTGTACTTGAAATTCGTACAAGACGTGCCTTGGGTTGGGCCTAAACACACATTTGACTTGCCCTATTAAGTCTAAGAACAATACAGCGTATGCATGGTAATGTATCGTCAGTAATATTAACGAATAATAGTCCGAGTTGTAATTAACCGCATTGCTAATATGTTTTTGTACTCATTGGCAACAATGGTGTACGATTGGAATTTCGTAATAGAATATTCTAGCCTGTTCCATTAGATTCAGACGTAATGCACAAAACTTTGACATATTGACACAACACATTTGTTTAAACTACTTGCCAACAGTTATTCAAAGCAAACTAACAAGATAAATAATACGCAAAGTTTTGGGTTAAAAATAAACACTATAAAAATAAGCCCTCGAAGGTCGTCAAATATTATTTTTTGGTATTATGCCGGCTCAATCCAACCGATCTCGCAGTTGTTCGCTATAAATAAAGTAAAACGAATTGGTTATTTCCTGAAATAGTTTCTCCTATGGTTGTTCATTAATTTCACTCTATTGCACACGTACATTGACTCATCGTTTTCTCGGGCCTAACATATAAACTAGTCTAGGGAACGTGGATATTATTTTTTCCTCACCACTTTAATACTAAACTTGTGGTAGTGATAACAAAAGACTCAATTTGCCATATTACCCATAGATTATAGCTTGTAATTGAGCATAAAATGTAAATCTACGTAATAAAGTGGCAACTAATCTGATCATAAAAACCGTAGTCAGTCATTACCAGTTATGTTCATAATGTTAATACGACAATAAAACTTTTGTCATTGCATAATACGTTTAGTATCTAATATCTTATGTTTTATTTGTTACGATCATTCGAAATGACTATCGATGTTTTGACAGTCAATTAATGTACTGTACTTGTACTTATGTTGAATAAAAACATTTGGCTTTTTAATTTGATGGTCTCCGCCTATCCCGTATAAAAATATATGCTTGAAGCATGTACATTGTAAAAACTGACATCTGGTGACAATAGGTGTAACTATATTCTTTCTTTCCAGCATCATACATCGACCCATGCGACTACAAAGACAACTTCTCGGAATGTGTAAGGAGCCAAATCGTGAACAGTCTGCCCCACTTCACCAAAGGAATCCCTGAGTTGGACATCCCTTCCATTGACCCTGTCAATTTGGAAGACATCAAGATCGATGGCAATGGCCTCAATTTACATTTGACTGACGCTGCTATGTATGGACTTAGTACTAGCAGATTGAGCGATTTCAAGTAAGTATAAGTAAATAAAAATTGTATTAAAAAATGAAAGTGTGAATATCTTGAAAAATACATTGCGTGACGTTACAAATAAATGCTACCGCTAACTGTGCATGAGGTATAAGAGTGGTTTGCGAGTATTGGGAAATTTTGGGTTTATAACTAAACTCTGCTACTCCTCCTACGTCCTAACAGTTTACTCAAAAAATATGCAGAGACCTCTGAAAATACTTGTAAATCGCTTTCGTCTCATAATAATGATACATATTCTTCTCATGCAAGCTCTTTTCAAAACATTCTTAAATGAAATGCTCAAAGTGCAAAATGACATATAAAAGTGCTAATACGTACGATTTAAAACCTAATTGATCTGAACCAAAACTATTAGTCGCCTTGAACAACCAATTAACAGAAACCAGTTTAACACTTTCTGGAACTAAAGCATAGAGCTTAAGTTTGTAATTATATTTTTCTATAAGACTAACCTGGTTTTTTAACCTACAAAAGTTCTCTCTAAATCACTATTCTACGTTTACTTATATCAATTATACTCGTGTTAGTCTCATGTTATTTTAAAAGCAGTATGCTAACTAGCTGCCTTTCATCCCAGCATATCGTAAAAGGCGACAAAGGGGCTAGGAGTTAGGAGTCCCATCACTAATATACAATATCAATTTTATTACGACCTCTATAGTTTTGCTAAAAGGTGCTAAAGAAATATTACCTCCGAGGTTGTATCCACTGACGTGAATGTATGCAATATGTATTACAAGAAAACCGTCCATTTATACGTATCAAACACATTTGAATAGACCCTTAATGCTTTTACGTGACCAAACTTGCTTCATACTACCTGACACATAACATGGTACGTATTGAGATAGGGTTACCAATTCACTTCTCTTTCAGACTTGACATTGACGACGCCAAATTCACTCTCGCCTTCAAAGCAAACTTGGTGGTGAAGGGGAAATACGTGATTGACGGACAGGTCCTCATTCTGCCCATCAAGGGTCATGGAGACGCCACAATTGAAGCCCGTAAGTATAAGGCATTGAATGCTATATTTTTATGATTCATAACGTAAGTTAATACCTACTCAATTCTATAATTTTATGACAATAACATAAGTTTTTTATTTATTTTCACATGTTAAGGGTTTATAAATGTACCTACAGTTATGTAATATGCTTCTATTAAAAATCTATAAACAAAATGTAAGACCAAGCTCTTTTCTCATACATTAAAAATTATGTACTTATGTGTTTCTTAGTGAAATACTTAAAACGTCAACGAAGAATAAAAAATAAGATATCACAAACGGTTTCAACATATAGCTGTCTAGTCTAATAGCTGTTGTCATGATAACTATGTATTATTACACAAAAGATCAACATAAGCTAACGCGTGGAGAATTGTCTCATTGTGCTAAGGTAATCACATCGCAGCCTTGACCATAGCGGAGCCATATGATTGACCTAAGAAAGGCTTTTAGAATGTAAGCCTTTAGTGATAAAATGATAATTAGCCTAGTAATTGGACTCGCTGTTCTGATTAAAGATATAAAGTAATTTTATGAATGTTTGACGTATACTTAAAGTATATACCTAAAAGTATACGACTTTTATAATAGTGATAATTATTTTTATTTACTTCAAGTATGTTTAATTTTCTGCTTTAGTTATCGTGATTGGAGATTCATCCTTGTTTAGTTTTAATGGAATTAATGCTGCACTTTTTTAATTAAAGTACAATAACTACATGTAAGATGACTTAATTAATCGCTAACCGCGAATGCTTGTTTTCATTCCCAACATGCACTTTACTAAACTGAGCGTGCGTAGGTTCGTAATATATGGGTTGAAGTCAACAACATCCCACTGTATGTTTTCCTTAAAAGATTACTGTACCTATTAAGCGATAATGACTTGAATTTCTTAAATCACGTGAACCTTCTTTAATAATACAGGGATAAATGCTTTAGTCGCGAGTGTATTATTTCGTCTGTCTAGTAATTTGATGATCTAGAACTTAAATAGACTGTTAGCTGATATCTATTTACAGACTGTCGTTTAAATATAGTATAAAGAGATGTTGAGATAGTCATCTTTTGTTGTCCACTTCTCAGGACTAATAATTCTTTTTTTTATTCCAAAATGAAACGATAATTACTTCAATAAACATAATAAGTATGATGCTTATGTTCACTATAATTATTTTTTGATATAAGTAGGAATTATTCCTCCATCAACATTCTAATATCTCATAATATAGTTAGTAAAATTCTAATATCTATAACAATCATAGCAAAACTTTCTAAGATCCGAAATTTAGATACTTACTGAAATTTCTGTTCTCTACAGACAATATCGAAGTAGTTCTGAAGAGCAAGCTGAATGTGGTTAAGGACGGAAACGGTGAACACTTCAAGCTGGTCAGCCCCAACTACCACTACACCATCGAGAAGACCACCTTCAGTTTCCAAAACCTCTTCAATGGCAACAAGCAGCTTTGTAAGTATAAGACTTTGGTATTATTGTAACATAAGTTTCACGATTATCACCCGTTTCGAGCACGTTTCACAAATGTTCAATAATTTTTATGGACGTTGATTAATTGAGAGTATGTGTATCTACACTGGGTGTGTACATTATTTTTCAACCTTTTTCACCAATTCAATTCATAGTCCTATAAGTAAGTCATTATTTTAGGGAATAATCAGTGTCAACTAAAATGAAGCCTATTTTAATATTGAACATACACAAAGTTGACGGAAGGTAAACAAAACCTCGTACAGCTTTTGAAAGTTAGTCAAGGATTTTCAGGGAGCCTGTCACATGTTGTCACAAGTTAAGTGTTATTAGAAGTCATTGTCAAAACGTAAGATGACTTCTGATATGACGTGAAGTGTCGAGATTTATTTGGAAAGCGAATTGCTTTTACTATATGATCATAATTTTAATGCGTATTCAACTACATTACTTGGAATAATCGTGAAGCAAATATTCCAATTATAACTTCCGGTTACCGTGAGAAACAAAACTAGATTAGCAATAACTAAGACTCGAATTAAGTTATTACGATTATGTTTCGATTGGAGACTCGGATGAAACGATTATGTAACCGGAAAAATGAGTTAAATCGCAAAATTAATTTGCAGGAAAAACTAGAACAATAGATAATGAAAGGTTCTGATTCGCTGCAGGCGTTATCAGTTTAGTGTTTGTTGACTATACAAGTTTTAATACGTAGCTGTAATTATAATTATCCAATAAACTGCAACATGCGTAACCCGCTCGTTCAGTGCTGTTCAAAATATGCGAATCCATTAGCAAGTAGTTTTTATAACGAGGTTCTCATAGCAGATATTTTTCAGCAGTTTTAATTTTACATTATTTAATATAATTGAATTGATCTCTAATCCATATAAACATATCGTTTTGTGATCTTGCTGTAATTAGAATTAGCTTTGCTGATTTAATACACTTTTTCATCAACAATGCAAAAAATACATTTTCCCACTCATTATTTCTTGGGCGTTCTCTCTTTTATTAAATGGGCGTAACGTCAATTATATATGTAACTTTATTATGTTAAATGTTATTTTTTTATGTTTACAGCTGAAGTAACACACAGATTTGCGAATGAGAACTGGCGCCAAATCATGGACGACGTAGCACCACCAGCCGTGAAGCAAATCGTCAAGAACACGATTAAAGTAATCAACAAATTCTTCTCAAAAGTAACTGTTCAACAAATCGTCAAGGACTACACACCGAGACAGTGATTCTTAGTCAATTTAAGCCTGTGATTAAAGTCAGAACTCGGTTTGCTTTGGGTTAGTTGTTTAGTTGAATTGCGAGTGATTTAATTATACGATAGATCGAATTGATTACTAGATTTGAATTAAATCACTACGCACATAACATCACTAGCCTAGAGCAAACTAAATATCAATGGTAGAAAAACTACCAAATTAAAGTATTAATAAATATGATTGTTGTTAAAATTATTGTTCTGTTAGTATGTTTAGGTTCTATGTAAATGGATCATAAATAATACTAATAGAATAAGAAAAGTCTTATGCAAATACAGAAGTATAGAATGCATTTATAAATACTTTAAATGTATACTATATAAGAAGAGTGAAATTTAAAATTTATATAAACAAATAGATACATCCAAGTTTTTTAGTAACTTTTGTTTTATATCGCAAATTAAAATGTATAGGTATAAGAATTAGTGTAAGAGGTATTTATATTATAATAATATAATGTATTGTTTGCTAAGTAAATAAAATTATTTACAAAGTCAATACTTTGTACATAACATGTTTTTTTCTACCCTATGTGTCCAGATAATTTTCACTATTACTTTAACCACAGATATAAGAATAAACTTTGGACAGTTTAAAACAGAAGCCTCGGTTTAGGTGCCTTGTTCCCAATACATAATCAACGCTGGCTTTATTGATATGATGTTCTTTAAAGAAACTACGTTTATAGTACCTTTGACAGATGAAATTAATTTCGAAAATAAAACAAATTTTATGAACGCCGAACACCATTTATATAGGTAAATCTTTTATTGTTGTTCTAAAGAATTGTACACTTATTTAATAAATATTTACAGTACTTGTTCTAATATCACTGTGCAACGATTAATTTTTGTATCGTTTTCTCTTTTACTGGTAACAAAGGAATAACGTCTTCAGCATCCTTCATATGACTTGTTGGAATCTGCAAAATTAAACAAATTTCGAAAATGTACAGGTTTTAAGTATAATTTTGTATTAGGTGAGGGCAAGACCTCTAAATTTTTATTAGAGGTCCTAGGGTCGAATCCCGGCTCTAAAACCATTGAATGGAATGTGTTTTTTTACGTACATTATTTACAGTCGCTAACGGTGAGGGAAAACATCGTGAGGAAACGTGCCTATCCCCGGGGATAGGTAAAAGCCTGTGCTTGTATATGGCGATACGATAACGATGGGTTCTGTCGATCAAGTAAAATGCGGGCTTTGTGGGCATGCTAATCTTCTAACATGCCTTCGAAATTACGATAAAGGGTACTCAAGCCTCTGATTAGCCCGCCACAATAAAAAAGGAGTGTATACTACAACTGACAATCAAGTGATGGTGAGTGAGTGACTGCAAGTTATTTAACCGATATAACATGACGTTTTTACCACAATTGACAATAGATTGACAGCACATAACGGAGGATAGGCAGTGAAGGAAGTGTCTTATAAGAACGAATAAAAGTGAATGAGCGATCTTTTCGTAGCTATTACGGTTAGGTCAGGTTCGCCGCAAATTAACACCTGATTGAAATTTGATACATCTTTTACGAAATAACAAAAAGGCAAATGACTTTTCCATTTAACTGTTAAGGTCCAACGCTCATTTAATACATGGATATTACTCACATTTAAATTCGCTGCTTTCGATTCTTTCAAAGTAAACTCCCTCAAAACGTAATTTGTGTCAAGTTTGTGGAAGAATCGCGTTTCGTGTGACCTTATTAACACATCGTCTATTCTCAGGAAATGTCTTAGAAGAACAAACCAGTATGTTGGCATCACTCTCTGAAATTTCATAAAAAATATTACTTACAAATAACTGCTTCTTGATGGCTAGTCTTTAAACATAAATGTCAACTATAGTTGGGTACGGGATTTGATATCATTGAACCTTTTTAATTTTAACATAGCATTTTAAGATGGAAAACGTAATGAGGAAATGCAGTAAACATTACCACATCGAATCAATAAGGATCATTAAAATCATATAGTAAAAATTACAAATTAGTACAAGATAAGTAATACAAATGTCATTCATATTTAAAAACCTTTCTGTGCAAAACTACATAAACGTATTCATATTACTATTAACTACATAAACAATTATCAACTTACAATTTTCACAGAGAGCTTAGATATACCATGATCATGTAATTCATCTTCAAAGAGTGTCAAGTCATGATAAAACAGAATCTCATCCTTTCGTTTCAATATTTCAAAATCAATTTGTTCCTCTGTTGCTTCAACTGCTATACTGTCATTCAGGGTGCCTTTGTAATCAGTGGAAAACGTCCAATCGTAAGTCTTTTTCTTCTTTTCAGCTTCAGGCCTGAAAATATAGAAAATCATTAAATATGTGCCTATAAACGCTATATTGAAAAAAGGTGACATTAAGTGTACCTATAACCGCCGAGAGTGTATGAGAAGATGTATGAATGTCAATGAAGCAAAAGTGGTCTGTCAGGATCGGGACAAATGGGGATCCGTGATCTCTGCCTACCCCTCTACAGGGAATCAGGCGTGATGTGTATGTATGTATGTGCCTATAAACCTAGAACCAAATTCTAATATTTTTACAACTGTTGAACTATACTAAACTGTGTCACTTCAGAATAGGGGTCCATGTCCTCTAATGAGCTTTAGCAAAATTATTGATCACTCAATGCAGTAATGGTATGAAGTTATTAGGAGAGCAGCAAAAGTGGAGATTTTCATCATTTCAAAGATCTCGTCAAACTTTGTGTTCATATAGTCACAACAGACTAATCAGATGTATAAAGAACCCTAGTACCTTTAAAATTAAAGCTTTAAAAATTTTTATAAAATATCTTTTAAATTAAGAATTTTCTTTAAAGGTTCATAAAAATTTACAAAAAAGTATTGTGTGTATATAAAAACCTTGTCAAAGTATAATGATAACTATTTATAAATGGGTCTGGGTGATAAGCTGCTATAACTAGTAAAATACCTTGCTTCTCTCCATACTCCTGCACATGCAACTTCTATAGCTTCCATTGTCAACGCAACCTTCTTCAAAGCATCCAAGGGATTGAAGCTTATCTCAGCGCCACTTTTATGAACTAAACGCAGTTGGTTTTTGGGAAAAACCATATCAGGAAAATGTGGTATGCTCAGTTCTCTGGAATATCTAGAAGTTAAAAATAAACGGGTATTATAGTAAAGTTTAACACAATTTATTATGTTTTATTGATGTGATGTAGCTCAGTTGTTTGGGGCTTAACTCTATATGAGTGGGAACAACACATTTGTGAAATGCGTTGAATACTATGGTGACGGAAAACATCATGAGGAAACCTACTTGTACCCCGAACAGGTAATAGTTAGAGCTTGTAAATCATGACATGGCTTACCACCTGTCACATTGAGTACTTACAATCTGGTTGACACGTAGGTTCAAGGTGGCTATGGAAATACTACCTTTGCAATTGCGGAGATGGACACCTGCATTTCTAATTACACTGCGAGTGTGTTTGTTTGTTTTGTTTTTTATTGATTCCTATAGGTTTGCCTTAATTTCATCATCATCATCAGCCTGTCTGAATCCACTGTGGGACATAGGCCTCCCCCAAATGACGCCACTTCTCCCTGTCAGAGGCCGTTCGCATCCATTTGATGCCGGCCAATCTGCGCAGGTCGTCTTCCCACCTTGCCGGGGGACGCCCCACACTAATCAATGCCTTAATTTAGTTAAATCATTTTCCAATTGATTAATATCTATATCCTTGAGCAGTTAATCAAAGTAGACTACAGTACATACAACAAGTTTAGTAATTATCCAAAATATATCAGCATCATGAATGTGATTAAGAGGTTTGCAACTATCCAAGACACAGTACATCAGGATTATTAAAAGTAGCAATCAATAAATAGTTTGCCTATTCACTTAAGGGGAAGTAAAAGTATGAATATGTTTTTAGGGATCACTTTCACCAGATATTTCAGTCTTATGGCAGTTTGTGTCTATTGCCATTTGTAAACTCTGATTTAAGGTATTTCGGTAAATATCCTCACTTAGTAATATACCTTTAGGAATAGAATTATATACTTACATGCAAAATTGACAAAACTGATCATCGGGTCTATCGCAAACTTGTTTCGTAGAACAAACGCTTGGTAAAATGCAGCTTAGGTCATAACTTATGTGCCAAGGTCCAAATTCTATAGATTGTGAATTGGTGGTGTGGCGACCAGAATCAATACCACTAGACTGAAAATAATTATACAAAATGAATAGTTAAAGCCTATATTTACCAACATTGTCCAATAAAACTTACGATACATACGCCTGCTAGAAACATTGTTGGTTTGGTTACCGGTGTTTCGTAAATTTAAAATCTCTGAATTGTGCTTATTCTAAAATTACCAGGTCTTACTGATTCAGTCTTATTATATTCTGAGACCTTTGTGTAAATTGTATTATTTACTTTTATTAACAAATTATGATAATCTGCACTCCATCAAAATTATGAAACAAAACAACTTTGATCATCAATCATTCAGTATAAAAAATTATCGAAACTTCAGTTCAGTTTTTGCAATTAAAATACATATAACATATATTAGTCAGTATTTTTATATCTGTGCTATTAATTTCATTTAACATTCATTTGGACTTTGTCGTTCTTAGTTTATTATAATATTTAATCTCCAAGATTATCAAAAAGCAGACATTTGAAAGTAATATTTAAGCAAATCACAGTTCATACTGATTTAAAGATAATGCTGCATGATAAATATAATTGATTATATAAGAAATGTAAAATCATGTACTGGATGTATCATTACTTTAAAAAAGCTTTTAAAAAGGTATATTTATATTACGTATGATAGAGGTAAGTGTTAGGAAATATGAATTTTGTACTTTGAGACACGCTGAATAGCAAACTGACATTATCATCTCTATCTCCATTAATAAAAAAAAATAAGCAATATGGCTGACGTTTACCGGTTGGCTATCGACTTTTAAAAAAAAACCTGAAATAATTTAGAAGGGAAAGGGTGTAATAACGATCATTTATAAAATTTCCTGATCTCTGATACAAAATTTACTACAGAGATGGAAGCGTTGATACCCGTCATAAATAAGCTACAAGATGTGTTCAACACTGTGGGAGCTGATGCCATCCAATTACCTCAAATAGTAGTTTTGGGCACACAGGTAATTGTATTTTCATGTTACAGTTGCGTAATTTAAGTTCGTATTGTATTTATTTACTTCCCTGTTATTCGGGATTTCAATATCATACTTGGTTATGTAAATATGAAAAGGAAGTTCTTTGTCCCCATTGCCTAGATTCAAGAACCAATGTCAATGATTGCTTTTTATGTGCATAAACTTTGCGAACTCTTAACGATTTTAAATTGATGATTGATATCGTTGTAATTTAAATAACTTAAAAATAGTTAAAATATTAATGTTACATGTAAACCACTGAACTAAATTTAAGCATCTGATAATATTTTACTGTTTCATAGTTCATAAAGAATTAATGTTGGTCATATTTTCTTGCAGAGTTCTGGAAAAAGCTCTGTTATTGAAAGTCTTGTTGGCCGTTCCTTCTTGCCTAGAGGAACTGGTATTGTCACCAGAAGACCACTTGTTTTGCAACTTGTGTATGCCCCAAAAGACAGTAAAGAACATCGGTCAGCAGAAGAAGGTAAGTTATTTCTATAAAATATTGGCAGATCATACACTACAGTTCCTAATAGAACCTATATTTACAAATTCAAAACTAAAGTTCTTTCCTTCGGTTTTACTTTAAGAATCTTGATACGTACAGTGAAACAAATCAAAAAAACTATAACTATTGACTGATAAGGAAGGAAACCATGCTTTATGACATAAATACAGACATATCTCACCCATTTCCCTTTTGATAGGATAGGCAGAGATCACGGATCCTCATCAGTCGGCCCTTACCAATTTCACTTTAAGACACTCATACACACTCACACATTTATTCCAAGTGTTAAGCATAAACATTATTGTGTGAAAGAATGGATCTCAAAATGATTTCCATTGATAATATTAATAAAGCTTGTGTACAACATGTGATAAATCATTACCAGTTTAATAAACTGGTGTTCACTTGAACAATCTGGTTCAAACAAATCAGTACATAGTAGTACTCTCGAGTTGACATGTTTTATAAAACTAAGTATAGTCATTGCTCCCTTTTGTTAATAGGATTCTAAACTGTGTCCATATCACTATTTTACTTTGGTTTGTTGATTGTATTGTGATTTAGATAACCTATTTAATGTAATAGAGATTAACCTGTTGATATTTCCTTGATAGAATAATTTATATCATCAATCTTTGATTAGATCAGAACAAAATGTAGTTAAAATGAAAGTGATTATTTGTTGTACAGTTTTATAAGACTTGATTTCCATATCACTATAAGTTAACATTTTTCCTAGTCCTAATATTTTCTTCTTGAGTTATGACTAGCTGTAATCTTAAACAATGGATGAGGAGTTCCGCATCATTTAACTCATTCTGCCCAACATAATGTTTATAAACATTTCAATTGTAAATCTTTGTGTTCTGATACACCTATTGTTTTAACCTCTGGACTGCTATATTGTGGTCTGAATGGGTCATCTGCTGAAATGATGAATGACTCAGAACATAGGTGTGAATGAAGTGTGGAGGTTAAAGATTTAGGTGTATAGTGACCTTGTGAGAGACCTTTGTTACATGCAACATGCACCTTTATTGCAATTTTACTTCCAGGAACAGTAAATTTAGAAGAATGGGCAAAGTTCTTACATACAAAAGACCAAATATTCACTAACTTCGATCAAGTTCGTGATGAAATTGAAAAAGAGACTGATAGGATGGCTGGTAGCAATAAAGGCATTTGCCCCGAGCCAATTAACTTAAAAATATTCTCAACTAAAGTTGTAAACCTTACATTAGTTGACCTGCCTGGTATTACAAAGGTAATTATTTTATCAATCACAATTATTCTAGGATAATTTATTACATCCTTTTTACTTTAAATCATGTAAATATTATGACTTGGGTACAAAATAATGTGTAATGATTAACTCCCTATGAATTGTATACAATCTTTAACACCGGAAATTTTAATTGAAATTAAAATAATTTGAAGAAGTTTTTAATAAATTCTAGTACTTTAATATTGGTTATTTTTTAACAAATCCATTTTGTAAAGCAATACCTAAGCAGGTTATTCAAACATCAAACATGCCTTCTCCAATAACTAAAATGTTTAAAATAAGTAATATTTCAGGTGCCAATTGGTGACCAGCCAGAAGATATAGAAAATCAAATAAGAGATTTAATATTGAAATATATTGCTAACCCTAATTCTATAATATTAGCGTTGACTGCCGCTAACACAGACATGGCCACCAGTGAGGCAATTAAACTGGCCAAGGATGTTGACCCTGATGGCAGAAGAACATTAGCGGTTGTAACTAAACTTGATCTCATGGATGCAGGTAACAACAGATACATCTATTAAAACATACATTTGTGGGCCATTAATCTTTGTGAGCTACTCTAGAGGTACTTGTGGACATGTTTCACTAGATAGTCAGCAGCAGTGTGTTCTATATTACTGTGTAAGTGTCCTGGCTATTCCCAATTCTAAATCATCACCAGTTCCTCACAATGTTCTCTGTTATCATAATAGCTATGTGCTTATAATTAAATTGTGTACTAATTTCGGTTGCTATTTTAATAGTATTATTAATTTTATTTATACATTTTAGGTACTGATGCTATAGATATACTTTGTGGACGTGTGATTCCTGTAAAGTTAGGCATAATTGGTGTTGTGAACCGATCGCAACAAGATATCATTGACAAGAAAACTATACAGGTAAAAAAATATGACTCATATATCACTAACCAACATTTTACAATAGATTATAAATGCTAGATTAATAGAGTTATTTTGACCATTAAAACCAACTTTTATCTATAATTCATGCATAATTTTCCTACAGGATGCCCTAAAAGACGAAGCAACATATCTTCAGAGGAAATACCCAACTATAGCAACGCGCAATGGCACACCGTACCTAGCCAAGACGCTTAATAGACTGCTCATGCACCATATAAGGGATTGTCTGCCTGAACTTAAGGTGAGGTTTTGATTTATCATTATTAGAAGCTTTTGCATTTTGAATGTTTTTATTAAAATGGTACGTTGATAATTATAATTGGCTTGATATGTAAAGGGCTTAATTTCAAATAAAGAATCACAAGAAATATCAAAACATGTAAAAAGAATGTGTTTTAAGGGCTGAAATGAAATCAAAGATTGTTAAAACATTACACAATTACGTAGTCACTAAAAAAAAGCATAAAAAGTTTTTATTTTTAATAAACCAGGATTAGCATACTACACTCTAAAGTTCTAAGAAATAGTCGGGACTGCCGTCAATCATGATTAATATATGACTTTCTGACTTTGTAATCAGGAAACCATGGAACATTGCCAGTCCAGATGTAGCTATTTAGAACATAATTTTCACTATTGAATGTATAAAATTAGTCTTCAGTGTGAGCTACTACAACTATTTATTTATATGTTTGTCTTTGTATTCCTTTTTAGACATAAGTTGTATGACTGTGTTATTTAGTTGCTATGTATAGAATAGAATAACTATGTATAAATGAAATATTTACATTATTATTTTAGGTGCGCGTGAATGTAATGATCTCACAATTCCAATCTCTACTCAACTCCTATGGTGAAGATGTATCCGATAAATCGCAGACTCTCTTACAAATTATAACTAAATTTGCAAGTGCATACTGCTCAACTATAGAAGGAACGTCCAAAAATATTGAGACAACTGAGCTGTGTGGAGGTGCTAGAATATGCTATATATTCCACGAAACTTTTGGCAGAACCTTGGATTCTATACATCCTTTAGTTGGTAAGTTTATATTGAATCTGCGTATTGAGTAACATTACTAAAAAAATAAATCACGTAAAATATATACTATGGTTCCTTATCAGAATTATACAGCATTTCAGTGCAGATAATTAAGAATATTGATATAAACAAGGTATTTACCTATGCTGTCCAATGTTTCTAAAATGCATAATTGTTCTGTCGTTGTAAGGTTTATATGTTCAACTATACGTTAATCTACATTAATAATTTCAATGTGCTCTTTGTAGTAGAATTAAAATTCAAATATTCTATTGCCAAGCTGCATAGCAAATGAGCTCTATTAATCGCCATTTAACAATGACGATTTAACTCAATGCTTATTGTATCTGAGAGAAGTTAGTTTTTGTTATCACCGTTTATGTACATTGAAGACTTCGCGTTCCAAGGAAGCAGACAGACAATCGTTCTATACGTTACACACTAACGCATTTTAATGAATAAACATATCCAATTTCATCTGTTTAAATTCTTCGTAGCCGTCTTCTTCCTGGCCAGAAGATATGAATGTAATATATGTAATGAAGATTCATTGATTCAATAAATCCATTTAATTTATTTCCATTTTCCGGGTACAAGGGGTACGGTTCGGGGTAGTCAACCAAAACCTAACCGGAATAATAATGCATTTGGAAATTCGAGATGTCAACTTCGTAGTATTTCGTTACTACTTCTATACGGCACTACTATAGCAGATCAATTTTGTTCTAGTAGCGACCCGCTCCGGATTCGCACTTCTAGCTATTTAATGGATGTTATTATACATTTAAACCTTCCTCTTGGATCACTCTTATCTATTAATAAAAACCTCATCAAAATCCGTTGCGTAGTTTCAAAGATTTAAGCATACAAAGGGACATAAGGACAAATAAAGCGACTTTGTTTTATACTATGTAGTGATATAGCTTGGTCAATGGTCTGGGTGCTTACCATACTTGTTATTTATAGGTCTAACAAGAATGGATATCCTTACGGCCATCCGCAACGCGACTGGGCCCCGTCCAGCCCTCTTTGTGCCTGAGGTGTCGTTTGAGTTGCTAGTCAAGAGACAGATACGCAGACTGGAGGACCCGTCGTTGAGATGCGTTGAATTGGTAAGTGTTTTTTTTATGTAAATAGTAAAACTATATACTTTCAATGTAGATCTTAGTTTTTAAATGTTTGAGCCACTACACATTGTAAAATTTTTGGGTCGACAATACCTAGGAGACAAAACTACTGTACTGTCTATTTCTTTATATGTGTTACCGGCCAAACCCGATTTTAGGACTAACTTTGACCTAGGCTAAACTAGTTCTTCTACACGCACTAGGATTAACTAGTAAGGTTAGATTAGGTTAATATTTTGAACCCTTGTAGCAGTGAGCTGCATCACCAATCACATGCACTGCCTATTCCGACGATGTTTTTCCTTAGAAGTGGCGATGACCTTACTGTATATACTTTCGCTAAAACTGACTAATACTATATAATATTTTCACCGCAATAGGTTCACGAAGAGATGCAACGCATAGTGCAGCATTGTGGCACAGAGGTGCAGCAGGAAATGTTACGGTTCCCGCGTCTCCACCAAAGGATTGTGGATGTGGTCACGCAACTACTGCGCAGGCGGTTGCCAGCTACTAATACTATGGTAAACATTGTTTATATATTTCCTTAGTTTGTTTTTTAGATTTAGTTTCATATGGATTTAAGGGACATTGGTGACAGATTGCTAGTCTATCGCCCTATAGATCCATTTACCCCCAGTGCCTTAATCGTCCAAACTAGCACGGGACTAAGAAGAGCATGTATAAAAAGTTTATTCGTAAGAGTGAAGCAAGAGAGGATCGTTCAAGGTGGCAATCGATAGTCTATCTGTACCGTTAAGAAGTAGAGGCGTGGAAATGTTGGTATCTATATAAACTTAGACTGTAATATAATGAGGCGAGAATATATGTAAACTTTATATAATTAGAGTGAAGTTTCTTATAAATTGTTTAAACTATATTATAATACATTATATTTCGATACAGGTGGAAAACATAGTAGCCATAGAGCTGGCGTATATAAACACGAAGCACCCAGACTTCCACCGCGAGGCGGCGCTAGTGTCGGGCCTGCTAAAGAGCACGGACGCATTCGAAGACCAAAGCCCGGCTTTTAGGCAGAAGACGCCGCGTCCCAACTCATCCCCGGTACACAACATGATCAAAGTAGATATATAAATATATATTAAGCATGAAGGAGTGGTTTGCATGAGGTTGTATGTACTTAATAGTTGTATTTTTTCTTCTCTATGACTAATTTTCTCCTTTCAACTAATCTTTTTGATGGTAGATCTGTTCTAGAAAAAGATTTATTAATAGATAGTATTGGAGTTATACTGTATTGAAAGTAGTGGTAGATTTGTTTATAGAAGTTTGTTTGAATGACATTGCGTTCTGTATGACTGATGATTTAGTAAAACTGTGTATTAGTAAAAGAATTGATATCAGGTTACATTGGATACTTATACAGGAAAATGATACATAAATTATGAAGATGCATTTCGGTAGCACTTTAACTCAAATCTAGTACTATTTAAACTGAGTCTCTAAATTGGAAAACTAGAAAAAATCCAATCTCGTTTCATAAGTGATCAATTGTATAGCAATTCAAAATCTACTAGGTTTATTATCTGTATATATATATATGTAGCGTTTCTTTTCTTATTAATAACTTGAACAATGAGTCGTAGTCTCAAGTCTTATTATAACTAATTAGTTTAGGTATTTATCCTATGATGAAAGTCTAAATTTTTATACAGGTATACTGGATTAATGATGTATTTAGAACTGTTTATAGCTTTTTCTACGACAGATGGGTGAAAGAGGGTCCACGCTAGCATTTTTGGAATCTGTATTTGACAAATACCACAAGGTAATAAATACTTTTATGTGACTGGTTCAGTTTGCAGACTTCATCTAGTTGCCATGGGGGAACTAATACCTTTCATATCATTTATTTACCTGTTGAATGTGTGGCTCTCTTTCAAACATTTGTTGGCAACGGTTCTTCATTTATTGAGTATGTTCAGCTAAGTATTCCTCATTGCTATGACTAATACCGAATCATTAGATTGGCATAGTATCTAACCTTAACGCTTAATGTCTCTAACTCGGTATTTTAATGCTATCTTATGTTTATTAACTATTGCTTTATTTATAAACTTCAATTTAATAACTTTTTGATATTTTTTTTGGGTGATATTGAAATTAAACTTTATTAAAACAAACTTAAACTACTATTGTTGTCCTAATCTTTTGTAAGCATGCTATAGGTATTCTTAAAAGTAATGTGTGTGATAATATTGAAACATTATACGAAAATGTTTTATTTCAGCAACTGCCAGCAATCACCGATGGACAAGAGAAAAAATCTTCACCAACACAATCTAACAGCGAGTCTCCGACACCGCCACAAGTAAGTGTCTTACAATAATAACTATAGTTAGTAATAGAATTTGTATATTTAATTAAATGAAGTTACAGGGGCAGATAATAAAAATAAATTTTCAACTACATTGAATGTTGCTGATGAAGATTTTATCAGTCACATGTATTATATGATTAATTTATACGCAATTTAATCTATTGGGCGATGGATTAGCATCCTGTCACCAATGTTCTATATGACATCACAATCCTAATATGCTAAAAAGTGTCCTGGGAGATATTATGATGCCTGCAAGGTTCTGTCCACCCCTTAAGGTATTGAAGGACGTGAGTGTACATGTATGTGTGTGTATTTATTATTACAAAACTGTTTGAATAACAAATACATCCCCATAGTTTTGTTAAAGTTAACAAACGAAGTTCCCAGGGTAGTAACATGTGTTTTGTTTTATTAATTATGTGAGACCGGGTCAAATCACGATAAATTTATAAAGATATGTAATTACCTTTATTTTGCCCGACGTTTCGACCCAGTTGCATAGGCCGTGGTCGCGGGAAGACTGTGTTTTGTTAATTTACATGTGTTTTGTTAATTTACAGATGAACGGTACTCCAGAAAGTAAGGTGATGACTCCACAAAAGCCAGTCAATCTCCTTCCCGAGGTGCCCAGCCAAACTTCCAGGAAATTGTCTGAGAGGGAACAGCATGACTGCGACGTTATAGGTATGTGAAATCACTACATAATATAAAATAAAGTCTCTTTTTTTGCCCCTATGTCCCTTTGTATGCTTAAATCTTTGACACTACGCAACGGATTTTGATGCGGTTTTTTTTAATATATAGAGTGATTCAAGAGGAAGGTTTATATGTATAATAACATCCATTGAATAGTGGATTAGGCTATATATTTTATACCCGTGCAAAGCCAGAGTGGGTCACTAGTTAGCTATATATGTGTATTGACTATCTTTATAATGTATTCGTTAACAGTTTGATATTGTTTTATAAGGAACAATTGTTATATCCGAGGGTCGTAGTGTTACTAAAACACGTATCGTATTTTGTAAACATTTCATATAAACTTACATTGGACTATCTTCATCATACTTACATAAACAGAACGTGAAATGACTATTATACGTAGTTATACGTATTTTTAATTTATTCATAACATACATACACATCACGCCTGATTTCCTGAAGAGAGGTAAGGGGATATCACGGATCCCCATCTGTCCCGACGCTGACCACCCATCTTCGCCTCATTGACACTCATACGCCTCAAACACACTCGGTGGTTATAGGCACTAACGTCACCCATTTTTAATATGGCGTCTATCTGACTCATATATCCTATTGGGTCGGCCCCTACGTAACCGCCCTTCCGCTTCACTTACATATATTCCTTTTGTGAATCTACTATCATTCACCCACATAACATGTCCAAACCATCGAAGTATGCCCTTATCAATCTTAGTCATTACATCTTCTTACAAACCGCATATTATGTATAATTTATACATATACATATTTTTGTCCTATGGTAGGTGGACGGAACGTGCCTGTAAATATGTACACGGTTCTGAGAGGTGAAATTAAGTTAGATAATGTTGGAACAGTTGCGATGAAGGATATGGGCGATTTAGTGGGTGAGCAAGTGTAGGGAATGTTCGTCTTGTCATTCCTACTTAGTTTGAGGGACTACACAAATAATGTATACAAGTAATGGGGAATTGGTTCATGGACATTTTGCTATTTACAGACTACGTGTTTATAGATTTGGTTAGCTTATAAATATTAGGTGAAATTTGTATGGTCTCTCAAGGCTTCCGACCACCTATCATACTTCTAAATTTACACATGTTTGATTGATATGGTGTCCAAAAAAATATTCGTTTAGTGAGTTTATGAAAAATTCGTCTCCATATAATGATTCAATTGTATTATAGTTCTCGTAGATAAATTGTCTAATTAATAGTTACGTAAAGTCGGGTGTATTATTAGATTTTCATGGATACCTATCAACGTGATAAACTAAGTTTAGCTTATGTAATGTTGTCATTATGCACTATTATTATTTCTTTAGCAACTTCATGTACTGATTTATTTAATGTTTGGTTATATGTATGTAGTAAAACGTAGCTTTAATTTAGTACGTATTTGTCCGCTTACTTCGAACCTAAACCAAAGTTATCTTTTCTAAATAATTCTACTATTTCAGAGCGCCTCATCAAGTCGTACTTCTACATCGTGCGCAAGTCCATCCAAGACTCGGTGCCAAAGGCGGTGATGCATTTCCTAGTGAACTACGTGAAGGACAACCTGCAGTCCGAGTTGGTGACGCACCTGTACAAGTCTGACCAGGCGGAGACCCTGCTTAACGAATCCGACCACATCGCGCAACGGCGTCGCGAAGCCGCCGACATGCTCAAGGTGAGATTGTAAAAGAATGCTGGACGTATAAATATACTTACTTTCTTCGGCGCTACAACCCTTTGTGGGTCTTGGCCTCTTCCACGATGACTTGCCACTCACGTTGATGTATAAATATACATTTTCGTAATAAAAATACATTTGCGAAATACACCGAATACTTTGGTTAGGGAAAACATTATTACAAACCCAAATAGTTCTCCGAACAGGTAATGGTTAGTGCTTGTAAATGACGACATGTCACATTGAGTAATGACTATCTGGTTAACACGTGGTACCAAAATGGTGGCCTTAGAATTACTACCTCCGCATTTCGGAGATGGAAACCTGAACTTCTGCCTACCTCTCAAGGGTTAATGGTCGTGAACGCATTTGTCTTTTATGCTTGACGTATATAAGTGCGTTTAAGTTCTAAAATCCGTTACGCGATGGGCCCTGAAGACTTATGTATATACCTCCGGTCGCTTATTACATTAACTAGGGTGTGATGGTATTCATATGAAACCTGGGTAACAAATTGTTATCACTCATCAACCCGTACAGCCCTAGTCGCCTTACACGACAATATAGTTGACAATATAATGTGTTGAATGATCATAATTCTTTTATAGTTTATGCTTATGTATTTTATATTGTTATTTACACATTCTTTTGTTCATTTGCAGGCATTGCAGCGCGCTGGCCAAATCATAGGCGAAATCCGAGAAACGCACATGTGGTGATCAACCAATCTAGTCTCTAATAGTTTGAAATACTTTTGCGCCCGTTCCGCTCTGTACATATTTAGTTTAGTCCAATTATGTGAATTGAATACTTTTTTTTACATTTTATAAGGGTTCTCTCATTTGCTTTTGTTACTTTCAAACGCCTTTTTATTTTTCTAAGATAAATATTTAGGGCTATGATAAAGTGTAAGATTTGTGTGCGTAGCCAGATTATCACAATTAAGTTTAACCCAAACTAAATGTAGCTTACTGTTACCGCGTTTACGATTGTGAAATTCTTACATATGTATAAAGAGAACAATGTGTAATTATTATCATTTTTGATATCACTTGTTGCAGACCTATCACTGTTAGGAAATAATAGTTGTAAAAACGCTGTAATTTTAGTTCGATTCACATTGCATGCATTTCGGTACTTAGAATTTACCAAAGTTTTTCATTAGGTATAAGGGTATGGGTATATATGATATTTGAATGCACAAACAGTTGATTACTATTCAGTTACCATTTCATTAAACAATTGTTGTAATGTGCACGTTGAAATGCAATCCTACAGGCAACGGTAGTTGTTTTGTAGTGTGTATAAGGTCACTTATAGATTTAGATTTGCAATTATCGTCGCTAATTTTATCTCTATATATAGAAACTTGAATTGTTATATAAAGTAGGCATGCTTTCTTAATTTATTGCAAATTGCACCCTTTAAAAAGATTGTTGACTTAACCATTTTATTTAAAAAAATGTGTTATGGATATATTATTACAATGTATCTACATAATTATGTGAAAGCAAGCAACTATTGCGGTTGCTCTTGATAAAACTTCTAGATTAATAGGAGATATTCAATTGGCGACGCAAGAAAGTGAACTCAAATGTAGGTAAAAGTTCAATGTTTTTTGAATGAAGTTTGTATTTATTGTTTATATGATAAGTCTACAGTTTCCTTGAGTGCTGACTACTTTAATAAAACTGGATACAATATAGTCATATTCATTGGATTATGTCTCTGTGATTTCGGAAACAGTCACGTGTTTGTTGAAAATTCTTATTTTCAGCATCCTTAGTCGTTGATACTTATTGGGCTTCGTAACCATTTCACAGAGTTGTTACCAAATTTTTATACGTTTGTGACAGATAATTTTTAGTATTATTATAACCGGTATTCAAAAAGCTATAAATAATAATTTTAGAAAAGGAACTCTTCTACTTGATTGAATTCAATTCTCATTAGTTGTAATCAGGTCGAAAATGAAGCTTGCAAATGATTAAAAGATATTATTTCCTGTGAAATGAATTATTTATTAGCGATATATCATGTAGGTGTATCTTTCTTCACTTTGTGTCATAAGTTACTAACGAATCAAGTCACATTTGTGTCATGTCCTGAACATTAATATAGCGGTAGTGATGTATTTATTTTGTTCCTCTCGGACGTTAGTGTAGCGTATTCCAATGTTTTAGACTTGTTATGATCTGTGGTTTGCTTCAGCTGAACACCGGTTGTATGTTACACAAAGTAAGATTGTGTTGTAAGTTTGTTATTACAAAATATATTATTTAGAGTAATTTATGTTGTATTTTCTTTTGGAAACCCACTCACGATTTACTAACCCTTCCAGACTGTATAGAACATCGCGCATTGCTAGTCATGTTGAGGTGGTATTAAAAATGAAATATGTATTTTCATTAAGCCTTATTTGCCTCCTACGACATGCCCGAAGGAACATCAGCCAACCATCATTCTCTTTACGTTCTAGCACAGGACGACATTGTTTAAAATAAACAACCAGAAAATTATAGCATTCATATAATTGGATTAAACGATTATAATTGCAAAGTTATTACATAAAATGGAATTAAATAACATAATGCTGGGACAGATACAAAACAGTTAACAGGCAGTGTAGATCGGTGTCATTTAAATTCATGGTACGGCTCTTTTGCCCGTACTAATATAAAGATGAAATTGGTAAATTCGACTTGTTTTACAATCACATAGGACCTAATTAATATCAATGCAAAATATTGAGGAGCAAATATAAATAAATACATAGACCAGAATTATATATCCAAACCTAACTCGTAATTAATGCCACATGGAATTACTTTGGTACACAATCATTCAAATAAAAACACAAATTAAGAATACTAAAGGCTAACAATTTCGGCTAATTTACATTTAACGCACGATTAATATGACTGAAACTGGTAACAAGTTTTTTTATTTATTGCATTGATGTATTATTCACAACCATCCATAAGAATTCATTGTGTCCATCATTACAATCACACGTACTATTGCTGCCTAAATAATAATATTGTAGTAGAGCAAAGAATTAAATGTGATGAAAGTCTATCCATATAAATGATTTGTTACGTAAACATTAAAACAACACATTAACATGACAAGCAACTAGAGTATAATTAGTTATATTAACGACTAAGTAGGCCACTAGATTTCCACTAGAAAACATTAATGATATCGCTTTTATAACATCTACTGTTTCTCTCCTATAAATTCTTTGTATTTAATGGTTGAAACGTATCAATTGTTTTGGTTGAAACTTATTCTCATTAAGAGTCTCAAATCATAGAATACGTCGTTTGAGTATTATGAATAAAGAGAAACAGTATGTAACATCTGAAAACACCACACAATTATAATATCTAATCTAAACCTATAACGCATTACATTAATAATGACTAATATTATGTCATTTAAAGCTAACGTCATGGCTGAATGAGATGAAATGGCAAGGCGATCAATCTAAATTAATATTATTATAATCTACTATTTATGAATCTATAACAGGCTTGTCTAAAAATAGGTGCTTTGAAAAGACGGTATTTGTGAATTCTATGACAAAATATTGCTTTTATAGTAATATGTAATAGTAAAATTTCTATGATTCCGAATCATGCCATTTTTTCGCAGAAGCACGCTGATACTATTTTGAATAAAATGGAAATTCATATCTTCACGTTTCTTAAAACTGGTATCAAAGTTAGCGCATATAAAATGTAAACAAACAAGACAGTTAAATTGGATGTAGTATTAACAATAGAATGTTAATCGCCACTTTATAAAATACTTTTACCGTGGTTTTGTGCGTAACTAATAGATTCAATATCGAGATTAATATTGTTAGATCGTTGATTATATTCAATAAGAGATCAAAAATTTTCAATTATAAATTTAAAGCATTGTTTTGTTAACGGAAACAAGAATTTCATCAGAAACATATTCAGTTCGGCGTATTAAAACTTTCATTAGGTCGGGTCGGCCGACCGACTGCATTAAATTATTCGCACGGAATTGTTATAAGAATATTAGTGTAAATCCAGTAATATTTTTTGTACTGGATTTTATTCTTTTTCTTGATAGGATGGGGAGCTCTTTTTCTCACTGCAGTCGAGTAACTTTTCATCAGCACAGAACTTTTCCAATTGTTTGATGTAGTATGTGTTAAAGTTCAATCTGCAAGAGAAAACATGTTTATTAGGAAACATTGATTCTTTGCATTTTAATATAATAACTAAAGACAACTTTTCAAATCTGATGCTCGAATTTGTGACATTACATACTGGAAAACATTTATTCAAATGTTTACACGTTACGCCCGGATGAAATTATAATTCATCTTTCTGGGGAGAATGTTCAGAGCATCCATAAATTCGTTTGTATAATAAATGTAACAAATCTATACTTTTATCCTTTTTCAAGAAATGATCCCCCATTACTGACTGTATATGTACTAGACAAGAGCTATAGCATAAATATTTTATAAACAATAGTGCAATACCAACCTTGCAGATATGTTCAACAGCTTGTTAGTATTGTTCTCCCGAGCCGTGCGGTCTATGATGCCCAATACAGAGAGGAGAGCCGCTGTAAATCTCAGCCCATACCGCGACACCGACCGACCGAAGGAATCGTTCGTGCCCGCCGTCTGCCCACCACAGCTACTTGTTGTCTGTTGATTTAGAAAGAATATGTAGAAAACCTATACTAGAAATGCAAAGAAGTCGGTGTAGTGTTGGAAAATGATTGTTATTGCAGTTTATGAGGTTTCTTAGTGCATTACCAAATTGTGATTAATGAGATCTTTAAATACCTTGTGCTTAACATTTTTATTATTTACAATAAAAACAGTTTATACACAGTAGATAGACGAGTTCTGCTAACAATATCTATTAGATTTTAGTTCACAGATACCCTAAGTAAATATTATATAATAAATAATATAATCAATTATTTTTCTCACTACTGTGCATATTAAATCAGAACTTACATAGTTTAGTATTAAAAAACGAAATCCCAATATAACCTTCTCTTTAAAGACCTTTGATAAGTTTATACTTAACATTTTTTTAATATACGTAACATTTTTTACAATCAAAACCAAATAAAACTAAAGTGAAGAGTGATATCACAGACAAAACGATGCAACGATTACCTGCTAAATTAACTCAACTATCTTTTCTACTCACCGTGATCAATGTAGGCTAAATGAAGCATGAAAATACAAAAGCAATTTATGAATTTCCACTATTACTATTCATTGCGGATGGCTGACAAGTTACACATAATAAGCATAGCACAAATGAATACACGCGAGAGTTTCATTATAATATCACTAATGCTTTATGCAAAAAGAAAGACTAAGGCAATGCAAGACACATCGTGTTCGTGATGAATCGTAAGAATACAAATACGAATTAGTCCCAACAAGACATTCTAATAACACAGAACTACAGTATTATTATTTCAGTAACATAAATGTTATCACAAAAACCCAGATAAAGAAAATAACTCTTACACACTTACGGTTTTTAACGACACATAGTCTACTGCGAGACTCATGTCTATAAATTTATTTATTATATAAGTGGAATCGTCACGATTATTACTTTACAAAACAATTTATATATCATGGTGTCAGTTTGCTTGAAAAGCAATTATCTTTAAAATCCAGCGTTTTAGGATCATAAATCAACAAACGTAACCGCCATGAATATTAAAAACAGTTTCCTGTATACCATTACTCTCTACATTAAATTATTATCTATTTATAACGAAGTTAATGATTAATAAATTCCATTCAAAGTAGATAGTGAAATGACCAGTGATCATATACAACTAGGTGCTGAGGTGATTGATTCCTTTACATGTAATTTGTTTAGATACCTCGCTATACTCGCAACTGTCGTATGAAGTTCCAATCATACTGTTAAGCTCGGCGTCCACGAAATACTTGTGCATCTCCTTTTCCAATTAATCGATAGCAGCATCAAAATAAAGAAGCAAGTCAATACATAAATAAAATTAAGATACAATAAATAAGCATTATCATAACATACATAATACGTAACAACATTATATTTCGCCGGGTATCGCCGATTTTCGCTACAACTCTTATACAAGTTTGATAAAAGTTTGCTGTTTTTGGAGTACCATATGCGATTCAAGTACCTTAACAGCCTTTGAAATCAAAGTCCAATCCAACCAGAAATTAAACTCTCAAGTATATATAAATAAAGCCCAACCCATAATAAGATACAACATCTAATAACGATTTTATGACGAGAATACTTTACCTGTATAAAGTTGCAGAACTGCACACAGACTTGGCAGAGAGTGGTGACAACTTTCAGGAGCTGTGAACTAGTCAACATACAATCGCCGAGACACGACTCTAGGAAATCGTTGTGTCTCTCCAACACCTCGTCTACATTGTTCACCTGTGGAGGAACATATGTAACTATTTAGGAAGTAAGAATGAATTATATTATAGCTCCGAGTGAGGCATGAGAGGTTAACCCGGATCGTCCAAGATATTATCTTATTTATTTCAAGATATTATTATTATCTTCGCAATTGCGGAGTTGGACAGCTGAACCATTGACTACCCCGCAAGGGTTAATGGTCGTGAACACGTTTGTCTTTGTCGTTCAAGATAGCACCTATCCCTTTAGGAAAGTAACGAATATCATATACGCACGTATATCATATATGCACGTATAGTGTTTATCTGGGAATAAATCTGTAAGTAAACAGCTGTCTTAGGCAGTATCAGGATATAAGTTGTAAGAGATTTCACCCTCATAACAAATTAATTCAGACGATAGTTTCTTATAATGCCATCTGTAGAGTTTTGATTCTGTTCGATACTTTTTTATTTAGAACTATGTATGTAATTTCTCTATAAATATTTATTGGTAGTTAAATTATTTTTTATAGTAGACCCAATAAGGCATTGACTGATTAATCAGCCTCCTAGCTACGTAATAAAATTAAATACTGATAGTTTCAAAGAATGTGGGTGTACGTATGTTAGGCAATCGTCAATTAATTTGTCAGTACAAGGCTCAGTACTTTTAACTATAGATTCAGAGATACTGGTTCTATTATCTTGTTAACTTCTTCACAAAAACATGTAAGGATGAGTAATCGTTAGATCGGCCTTGGCTCTTTCGTTGGTTCAAATTGAATGAAAAGTAACGCCTACTCGAAACTACGCCCACAGAACTTTGGTATACTATACCTACTCACTTAGAAAAGTTACTAGAGTAACACAAAAAAATTAAACGGTTTGCTTACAATTGATATATACTAAATCAAGTCGAAGAAAAAATTTTTGGTAGCTGATCTATGCAATAGAGTGTAGTGTAGTGTAGTGTAGTGCAATAGATCCAAGTAATAGCCGTAGCAAGTAATATAATATATTACTTGCAGTATATAATTTATATACTTAACAAAATTTCTTGTTCTAACGATTAATCTTTATAGAAATATGCATGCAAAGAACCTTAAATTTTTATAAAAATATTATTACGAATTTAAAACAATACATTATATGTCTAGAACCATGTTAATAAAGGTAGAGGTTCTGTAAAGGTTAATAATATTTAACCCTCACATTTAATAACAATAATCCTACTGGCATAGTATCAACAACATCGTAACATCATATCTCAGAAAAATCCTGGCATTCCACTCAAATCCTTTCGCTCGTACCGGGTAAAGTACACGAGGCGACCTCGAAAACTAAATGAGTTCCAACTACCGTGGCCAATAGAGCAGTGTGGTCAAGCCATTAGGTAGTCTCGGAGCCGCCTCCCACATCACATCGGCAATGTAGGCAAAGTGCGATTCACTACTCAATCACCGACCGTTGCGCGCGCGCACACATCATGCTGAATTGAACAAGTGTACTGGAGGGTGTTTGTGACAGTGTCGTGTTTAATTGTGTGTTGCAATAGGTTGGTATTATTCATTTATACTCATTATTTAAGAGTAAGTTACTTATAATAATAGCAGGACAAAATTGAATAAGGATAATCAGCATCGTTAGGATTGTTGCCCAACTTCGTAGCTACAGTTACAATGTTTTGCATTGTTAATCGTTTTTACTAAGTAACTTAACGTGTCACATTCACTTTATTTACAAAACAGGCACCAATTCACAAGAATTCGCGAGACTTAATTACTAAGACCTAAAATTCGTCAATCCGGTTTCTCTCATCGAAATTCGATACAAAGTGTTTCGACACGTATTTCGTAGTGCTTCTATAATATTATGGATTTATAAATAAACTCTTAGATTGACTATTTGCCTCTATTTGTATCTAGATATCGAGATTATTAGGTCTTTTGTGCTTCCTTGACGAAGGCCATTCGATGACGTCATTTATTTTTGTTATGAGTCCAGGACACATGCGGGTGCCGAATTTCGTTCCCTATCAGACAGACATGATGTTACAAAGTGCACATTTAACTGTATTCCTGTGAACTTGTACACGCCATAATAAAACAAACCCATATATCCGGTGGCAGATTAAAATACAACACCAGTTAAGCGTAAACGCTCTGACATTGGTCTCTGCGCATTAAATCGACTTAACCTATAGAGTTACAGAACAGTTCACTTATGGATATAAATATTTTGTTAAACAACACTTTGTATGTAAATTATTTATAAACATCAACAAAATCAGAATGCCACATACAGTACTTGTAATGCTTTTGAACTGAATACGAGTTGATAAGAGATGAAAGGTACTCGTACAAACAACTGAAGTTATGTTTGATGTCAATCGTGCGAGTAAAAATCTTATAGCTTAAACAATAGCAAGTATTGTCTAAATTATTTAACAGATAAATCAATCTATCAGATTGACATGACCTAACTCCGACCTTACAAACCAAATTTACAAATATTTACAAATTATATAGAGATCGTGGTACCTATAGTAATTTCTCTTTGTCATCTTTTGTAAAGGGCAAAACGCGATGTGCTCATTTTGTCTGAAAGGGGATTGCCATTTGTTTTTATTCTCATGCTTGGAATAGAATTAAAGGGCTTTGCATATTTCCTTCCAGACATTAGTCATGACCAGACTGTAAATATAAATGCCCCTTTACGTACATATGTATGAAGTTAGCTAGTACTGTTGATTAAAAGATCAGCACATAATTATGTATTAAACTTAAAAATCAGATCATGATAATACTTTGACCACAATAAGAATGAATCATATGATTCATGTCCGGTGTCATGTTATATACTAGTTGATGATAAAACATACATTTAGCCCCGTAATTTGTGTAGCTCAATACAATTTACAAAATAGTTTCTGTATTCAGTTTAGTACCAGTAATTTGAGTAGCAAAAATCGGAAATATCAAGAACAGATATCTGAGTGAATAAAACAGTAGTGGTTCTGGAAATCCATAAATTCTTAAAAAACATAAACCTTACAAAGTCAATAAGGAACAGAAGTAAATACAAGCATATTGCAACAGTGACGACATCTTCATAATACCACCCACGCTCCTTAAAAAGTTGTCCGCCATATATGGACCTTTGAATTTAAATTTTTAAACCATACAAACGTATTATTAAGCCTGTGATTCAGACTATAACTGAGTGTTAAATAATATAATTGAGTCTTGTTATCATAGAGTATTATAGAGAAACTTACTAAGATATTAAAATATATATCGTATATCATACATGGTCTCCACATTCAACAAATCCCCGAAGGGATGAACAGAACAATAATTCAGCAATGATTACCCTTTTTGGAGACTAAATGCAGGTCCATGCAGGTGACTAGTCCATCAGCCCAAAACATCATTTTCCTATTCCCTAGTCCCGATATAGTTAATCTAACAAAATTTCATATGGAAAGCAATTGATTAC